>JADMLL010000343.1:0-28069 GCA_016920875.1 Columbicola columbae
GATATCTCTAAAAAGTGTGCATTACTTATGAAAAATTCGTTGATTCGTCGGTATAGTATAAAAAGAAGTTGAGGTTGAGGTTAATAACAGTTCCGCCATTTTGAATTTTTATATCTTTCCGTTTTAATGAAAAGTCGTTGAAATTTGACGCCGATTATCTTCGGGCTGTGTCTCCTAAATAGAGAATCTTTAAGCTTATTAAATGGCTACTATTTCCTCCAGTTAATCATTATATTATTATATATATATTATATAATAGAGTGAAAGTGGTTGGGACTTCATGAAAGAACACATCTCCAAAGCTCGAAAGCTAAAATTGGCATTTCGACAATCGAAGGCCATCAAAGATTTTGTTCCCCCCCGGCCCGTTCCAAAAATCCCTGACCACGATTTGGAAAAGTCATGCTGAGACGAGAGAGCTCGCTCAGCAATAAATCCACTCAGGCTATAAATAATTTGGAAAATCCTTGAGCGTTTCCCTGCAGCGTTCTTTTACCTGTCACCCCCAAAAATAGCCTCACCTCGACAATGGGTGTTAATAATACCTTTGGGCTTTAGCTGACTTCCTGACGAACACTCTCAGATATTTTCTGAATAAATAAACACGTGCTCATCTTCATTAGTACCGAAAAATTACGATTCGGAAAGCAAAAAAGCTTTCACACGAGGGGGGGGAGGAAAATACGTCAGAAAAGGACAAAAGTTGCCCCCGCGAACCAAAAAAGCTTGACAAACTCTCGCGATAAAAGGAAAATGCGTGAACCAGATAATTAGTTACGAAACTTATCAATCAAAAGCTCCGTAGTGTCGGTTCTAAAGCTCTTTCGGAAATCCGGAAAATTTATTTTGTTCCTCTACCCCCACAACCCCCGACATACTTCTTCCAAGACCCATTTCGGATGGGTATCAAGAGACTTTCCAAGACCAAACAAATGCTTAATTTTATGCTTCGTTGTACATAAGAATGTGATTCGCTTACAGAAGAGAAATCGAGGATGAAACCAACCCCCAGCCCATCCACCCCCAAAATCCTCCACAAAGAGGAGAAAAATCGAAACTCTGACGAGGTTCAAATACCAAGTTCTGTCGCCACTTTTCGCTGAAAGCATTTTATCGACTTTTCGAGTTGGAGTAGATACGAAACAAAACTGGGGGTTTGGGGGTTGTAGAATTTTAGGGGAAGCAAACGCAATTTTTTCGACAGCTTTCACGGACGTCATACGGTCGCAAGTGTTACCATCTCCCGGAAACGAGAATTTTCTTTTCACTCCACCGGTTATTTCCGGTTTCCGATTTGAAATTTCAGTTACCCTCACCGTGAAAACGTCGCTTAATTTTGATTTTGAAATTCCCCCTCCCTCCTCTGAATTTTCGGATGGATATAAGCGGACAAGAATGTGAAGTATTCGACGGACAAGCGTCAGAAATGTGAACTCTAACCCGACACAAATGGCCAAAGGTGAAGAGTTGCTGTTGTTGTAGTGACACTCTACCTGTTGACTGACACTCGGGGAGAATTCATTTCAAAAGTATTGCACATTTTTATAGAGAAAATTTCTCAAAACTTTCTGGGAGATTTTTTTATTGGACAGCTTCGTGGATAAAATATTTCAAAAATAGTGCACACACTCTGGAAGAATTCATTTCAAAAGTATTGCACACTTTCAAAATTTCATTTCATAAATATTGCACACTTTCATTGAGAAAATTTTCAAAACATTCAGGAGAATTTTTTATTGGACAGATTCGTGGGAAAATATTTCAAAAATAGTGCACACAGTCTGGGAGTTTTCATTTCAAAAGTATTGCACACTTTCAAGGAAATTTCATTCCAAAAGTCTTACACCCTGTCATGGAGATTTCAGTTCATAAATATTGCACACTTTCAGGAATAATTCATTTCAAAAGTTCATTTCTCTGACTCTCCTGTCGGCGAACACCGACAGAGGAATTTTTGGAAGAGGACAAGGGGGTGAGTAACGATAACCGTAATAAAGGAAATGGAAGAGGATCGTATAAGCTAATGAAAATGCTTTATTAATGGTTTCATCCTCCCGTCTCCTCTCCCGACCTTCCTCTCTCCTCTCCCAGCCCACACGCCATTTTAATTTATAAAATTGTTGGAAAGTTAATAACAACCACAACAGCAACAACAACAACAACAACAGCAGAAAGAGCAAACTTTGATCTAATCAATAATGAAGAGGAAGTAAACAAAAAAAGAAAAATTTGTATAAGGAAACTAAACAAAAATTTCCGACGCCATGTTGGAAACCAAACCGAAAATTCTCTCTGAAACAAAACCACTTTCACCGCCGAAATTGTTTTGCAGAAAGGCGTTCGCCCGTTACCCCGCTCACCCCTACCCCGTTCAAGAACCCATCAATCATTCATTCCATCTACCTATATTCCACATCCGAATCAGAATACGTTCGAAACGCGTAAAAATCTCAATAAATCAATTCGAACTTTGCGGAACGGGGGGGGATGAAAATGTCAGTGGCGTAACCGTTGCGTGAATAACCGATTTTCAAAAATTAATTGAGTTTTAAGGATTCTCTATTCTGTCCTCCTCTCCACCTCCACCCCCAGCCCCCCACTCATTTATTCTTTTAATATTCGTGCTTCCCAAAGTTATATTATTACTTCTTTAATTCTTTCTTTCTTTCTCTCTTTCCTTCCTTCCTTCCTTCCATCTTTCTCTCTTTTCTCTTTGTTACTACTACTACTCTCTCTCTCTCTCTGCCTTCCAATTTCTCTACTTTTTAATTATGGTTTTGATATTATTTTATAGATAATTCAAATAAAGTACAAAACTTTTTCGACTATGTCGTTTTATTATATATTATATTTTAATATTATAGCCTAAATATGATGGATTCGACAGTAGCGGTTCCCAAAAAACCAGAGACAAAAGAGAATATACGACGACAGAGATCAAAGGGGAAGATAAAATGAAACCTAGAAGGTACGGTCAGAAGACGAAGGTCGAGTGGAAGTAGGAAAGGTATAGCCAGGTTGAGGAAAAATGTTGGGAATGCGGATTCTAGGTGGAAACTTCCAGGGGTGATGGGGATAGAAGGCGGTGTAGACCTGTAGCGTAGAAAAGGGAGCCAGATGGAGTTGAGGCGAAGGTGTCTTTGGTGTAGGTGCACTCATAGGGGATGTTGTAACGAGAAGAAGATTTAAGGGGTCTTTGGGAAATCTTGGTGGTGGGAAGGAAAATGGTTGGGATGTTGAAACGGGGAGAGCTCTGCTGATACGGTCGGTGACACGGGGTATGTAGAGCAGCAGGACGTTGCTCCTCTCCTTGAATGTGTGCAATACTTTTGAAATGAAATCCCCTTGAAGTTTCTTGGTGTAGCAATGGGTCTCAAGTGATTTGAAAAAGATGCTGAAGTTCTTGAAAGTGCAATACTTTTTGAAATGAAATCTTTGAAAACGAGCAATACTTTGAAATGAAATTACACTAGAAGTGTGCAATACTTTTGAAATGAAACCTCCTTGAAAGTGTGCAAAACTTTTGAAATGAAATCTCCTAGAGTGTGCAATACTTTTGAAATGAAATCTCCTTGAAAGTGTGCAAAACTTTTGAAAAAAAAATCTGAAAATGTGCATTATTTATGAAATGAAATTTCCCTGAAAGTGTGCACTATTTGTGAAATGAACTCTCGCTGAATGTGCGCACTATTTTTGGAATAGAATCTCCCAAAAAAGTGTGCAATACTTTTGAAATTAAATTTTCATGAAGAGTTTCCTGGGTAACCATTGGCGTGAAGGGCTTTGCGGAGGTACTAGAATTCTTGTTTCCGGTAGGAGGGATCTCAAAGAGATCGAGACACGGTGGATTGGGATGTAGATGGACCAAACACTCAGTTTATAAGATTTTCAGTATCAAGTTCGACTGGCGGAGGAACTCAAATTCAAAATGGCGGTAGAATATATACAGAATCAGAAAGATTTGGTTTGAATGTGTTCAGAGATAAGAGGGCCAAAGGCAGGATATTAAAATATAAAATAAAAGAAATCGAAATTATGTAACGTCGATACAACCCCCATTCCAAAACACCCCCAGAACCCAAACTACCCCAAAAGATTCAGCTGGTTTAATAAGAACCCATATTTCGTTGTGATTTCTATTTTTGTGACGCAAATCTTCTTTTAGGGATGAGTTTGATGATGATGAGTTCAACCCTTCACCAAAATCGATGTGACACTCACCCCGCGCCTCCTCAAATCGGTAATCAGTCATCCATTGTCAGCTATTCCTCAGCCTTTCACAAGTTTGACTTTGACTATATTCGGTGCATGTTCCTGAGTATATGTTGATGTCCTAAATTCTATTCTGAAAGTTCAGTTTTATATTAATATAAAAAGCTTACTCATATTATGTTTATAACAAAGATGGCGAATGTCACTCTCCCTGGATTGCTTACTTACCTTCGAAACCAACTGTGGAGTAGACACACATTCGAAAAGCTTTGAGTTTTGTGCTATGAAATCTGGTTTCCAGACACTGTTACACACTTCAGGCTCAAATCCTGTAAGAAAACAAGACGTGTGCATTATTTATGAAATGAAATCTCCGTGAGTGTTCAATACTTTTGAAATGAAACCTTTATAAACGTGTGCAATACTATTGACATGATATCTCTGTGAAAGTGTGCAATGTTTATGAAATGAAATTTCCCTGAAGGTGTGCAGTACTTGTGAAATGAGCTCTCCGTGAAAGTGTGCACTATTTTTGAAATATTTTCTTCCCGAATCTGTGCAATTTTTTGAATAGCATTCTCCCCGAATGTTTTGAAAATATTTTCTCTATGAAAGTGTGCAAAACTTTTGAAATGAATTTCCTCTGAAAGTGAAACTTTTGCAATGAAATTTGTAACTATTTTTGAAATAATTTCTCTGTGAGAGTGCGCAATTTTTATGAAATGAAATTTCCCTGAAAGTGTGCAGTGAAACGAATTCTCCCAGATAGTGTGCACCATTTTTGAAATATTTTCTCCACGAATCTGTGCAGTAAAAAAATCTCCCCAAAAGTTTTGAAATATTTTCTCCATGAAAGTGTGCAATATTTATGAAATAAAATTTCCTTGAATCTGTTCACTATTTTTGAAATGAAATGTGCCAAAAAGTGTGCAATATTTATGAAATGAATTCTCTCTGAATGTGTGCATTATTTGTAAAATTAAATTTCCAAGACAGTGTGCAATACTTTTGAAATGAAATTTCCTTGAAAGTGTGCATTATTTATGAAATGAAATTTCCCTAAATGTGCAATACTTTTGAAATGAATTCTCCCTGAATGTGTACTATTTTTAAATATTTTCTTCCTGAATGTGTGCAATATTTATGAAATGAAATCTCCTTGAAAGTGTTCAATACTTTTGAAATGAATTCTCTTTAAATGTGTGCACTATTTTGAAATGAAATCTTCCAAAAATATGCGAAATTTTTATGAAATAAAATCTCTACGAAAATGTGCAATAATTTTGAAATGAATTTCCTTTGAAAGTGTGCACTACTTTTGAAATAATTTCCCCACGAATCTGTGCAGTAAAAAAAATCTCCCCAAAGGCTTTGAAAAATTCTTTCCTTGAAGGTGTGCAATATTTATGAAATGAAATTTCCCCGAGTCTGTACACTTTATTTTGAAATAAAATGTGCCAAAAAGTGTGCAATATTTATGAAATGAATTCTCTCTGAATGTGTGCACTATTTGTAAAATTTTTTGAATTTGAATGCACTATTTTTAAATATTTGAAACTGTGCAATATTTATGAAATGGAATCTCCTTGAAAGTGTTCAATACTTTTCAAATGAATTCTCTTCTAGTGTGTGCACTATTTTTGAAATGAAATCTTCCAAAAATATGGAAAATGTGCAATACTTTTGAAATGAATTCTACCTGATTTTTAAATATTTTTAAATAATTTTTTCTTGAAAATGTGCAATACTTTTGAAATGAATTCCCCCTGAATGTGTGCACTATTTTAAAAATATTTTCTCCCCGAATCTGTGCAATATTTTGAAATGAATTCTCCTCGAAAGTTTTGAAATATTTTCTCCATGAAAGTGTGCAATATTTATGAAATAAATTTATACTCATGATTCACACTTGTTTGATGAATTAATTCTTAGCAGAACTATGCGTCACTTATACAGGACTGAGTATCAACACAAACCCCGACAGAAATTTTTCAAAATTAGACACGCGGGCTAGAAGTCAGCCCGCCATTCTTCTGCCATCATCCATCTACAAACACCTAACATCTGCAATATAACTGTTATAAGCCGCTGAAACATAATTTACATGATCGTCGACGTACAACAGAAAAACAAAATTCCCCTTACAACAGTAACCAGTTCGATTTAATCCCGCCTACAGCGTGATAGCGCTGCGGTTAATGCTTAGTTTCGATTACCGCCGAGAGATTTCGCTTCTCCTCCATCACACAAGCGTCATGGAAGATAAATTTCACTAAAAATAAAAATTACACGCTTTAAAGAGCTAATTTAGAGACCTGATTTCACTTTTTATTCCCTCAATCTTTTTATTTTTATTAAAGCCACGACGACAGCGGAAAGACAGTGTGAAACGAATATTCGTTCCCTTTTCATTTTCTCATGAACCAAAATCGTTGGTGAGGATTTCCCTGGAAAATGAATTCTCGACCTCCATACTTAAAACGATTTTCCTTTAAAACTGGGTTACGACAGCGAATTAAATTTGCACTAGCTTCTAATTGTGTGTGAAATACATGGAATAATAATCCGTTTCATAAGTAATGCACACTTCGGAGGGATATTCATTTGAAGAGAAACATTTCACTCGGGGAAAGCTACATACCATTGATATTTCATACTTTTATGAGGAACTTATGTCGTAATTATTGCATCGTTTTACATAGAAAATATTTCATAAATAATGCACACTTTCATTATTGTTTCACTCGCTCATAATTTATCAAAGAAACAGCGAAAGATTCCACTGAACAATGATTTCAAGGTCTGAGTGTAGTTTGTGAAACCCAATTCCTGGGATTAGGACACTAATCTGTTTCCATAACGATACATCTGTGGTTTGTATAGTCATGGGAGTAAATATTCATTTCATTAGTATTGCACACTTTGCTAAGGAATATATTTCATGTTGCTCACTTAATAATAAGGTTGGTTTTGTCCTAGAAAATCTCTCAGCAATTTGTGCAATGTGTCAAAATGGTCTCAGCACTAGAAGTGTTAGTGTGTAGCGACCGGATCTTGTCTGTCGTATCAGAATCTTCTTACAAAACCTAACAAGTACATACTTCTTTATGAAAACCCCAACTGAAACTTCTCCTGTCCTGTCGATGGCTAAACTTGACAGAAGGAAGAACTTACCAGTGTTTCCTCCACTTCAACGTCTGTGGATATTGCCAGGAAGGAATCAGAGTCAACAACCGAGGAAACTTCTTCCTCCTTTTCTATTGTTCTACCTGTCTAAACCTTTGTACTTTCCATTGGGACCTTCTTCGTCCATTGACCCTGTTGCATTCCCTATCTATAGTCAGTGGGAAGACAACAAGGTCAACGAACGGGGAAGGTCTGGACAGGTAGAACAATACAAAAGGAAGTGGAACGTTGGGAATTTCCTCGGCCGTTAACCCCGTCGTCTTCCTGACAATATCTACACCTACCATCTTCCCTCCAGTAAGTTATGTTAGTACCCTCTCCCAAGTTCTCTTACAAGCTCTTCTCTGGATATGCCACCTCAACTACTAGATCTTCCTTGAAGAGATCAACCCCCAACCTATCCACTCGTTTTCTATATGCATACACCCCCACACCTCTATCCTGTACTCCATTATTTTTACTACTACTCTGTCAAAACCTTTTCCAACCCATCACAGGGAACATTCTAGCCTTACAAAGCAATATTCCTCAACCCTTTTAAACCCCTTCCACCCCTAACATTGTCTGAGAAGGTAACAAAATTAACACCCGCATATAGAACAAGTTTAACTTCCAAAAGAACTTCAAATACGAATGAATTGTCATAATGGAGCCGTTCATTTTGAAAGTGGCCTATCTCCTTTATAACCATTACAAGTACAACTTCATGTCATCGGTAAACCACTTCTGGTTGCTGATATTCGAGCAAAACCCTCAAATATCATTATTCGGGGATAAATGGACTTAGGCCACTTTCCAAATAAACGTCTCGGGTCTTTGGGTTAGGAGTAAGGAACATATGAAATTAGTCAAACCAAATTTTTACTAAAACTACATTTATTAAACTAATTACAATTCTCAATAAAAATGTTTATCTAAACAAAATGGACTGGGGTGTGTTCACAGAACAAGTGTTCACAAATCAGTAGAGATCGACGTGGGTGTTTTTGTCCCACCTCAAAAATCCAAATCTACCACCCTCGGCCTCCACTTTGGACCAAAAATCTTTTTTAGATATCCTTCTAATTTGGCATTTTCCTTCCTCATATACTGTTTCTCGATGCTGTCAACTATTTCGCTGGTAAATTCTTGTCGTGTTAATTTTTTTCCCTTTGTATTAAGCGAGTACAGAATGTAGGCGTTCATGAGCATTTCCTCGAAGATGTTTAGTGCTATCTTCTTCCAGAATACTAGGTGCCCGCCTTTACTCCAAGGTTTTTGAATTTTCTTCTCCGACTCGCCAACTTTGCATCCTCGCATAGTCTCGATATATTTATGTAGAACACTTGGTAGTGCTCCCGTATTTCCTTCTTCATCTTTTACGGTCGTTTTACATGTACTTCCGCACGTTGAAATAAGTACAGCCATGGGCATTTGCAATTTCTTGTGTTCGACTGCACATAGGAGAACACCTTCATCTTCGTAATACTTGGCCTCTGCGACACAGCCCAATTTTTCTGTCTCGGGTAAATATTTATAATTGGTTCCGACTATGCCTGTCATATAAGTATTTTTCTTGAGCAAACCTTTGGCGAGCCTTAAACTCGAGCAAGAGCTGTCGGTGAATAAATGATGTCCTTTGTTCAGGCAATCCGCATTGGTAAGTAAATTTCGTGCGACCATAGCTCCGAAATCATTTCTCTCTAAGAAGCATTCGGACACCTTATCCGTTGGCCTAGGCCCTTTAAAGGAGTAGAAACCTAAGCAATAATTGGTGACGGCATCGCGCAGCATCCACACTTGTTCTTGATCTTCGAATTTGACCGGGTTTTTGTATCTCATGCGCAGTAAAGAGTCGTCGATTAACAATTCTCTGTTGGGTTGGTAATATTGTGGAAATACTTTATTGACGTGGTCGACCAATGGATCAAATCCTGGAGAAACCATTTTTTCGACATTGCCCATTTGAAAAAATTTCGCGATCAATTGGTCAGTTTTTACCGGTTGAATTTTTCTCAGTTCCGGTAAGCATCTTTGCGGCTTAAGGCCACAGGTATACTGTTCTCCCCTGTTGGGAATACTCGCCTTCAATAAACCTCCGATAAACGCTCTCATTTCTACTTCCCCGATTGGCTTCCAAAGCGTCCAATAAGATTTCGGAGTGATGTCTGTCGTGTTGAAAAAGTGTTCGGCGGATCGATTCGTTTCCCGTACCATGGTTTCCAACACAGGAGTAAAAAACAAATCAAAATATTCGATCGGCTTTTCGATACCGGCTGGTAGATTTTGTGGTCCGGGATGTGCCAAGAAATTTTTACCAGTTTCGTTAGTGAAATCTGTGGTTATTTTCTTAAATTTAGAGACACACTCGACGAAAGATTCCTCGTCACTTTCGTTAAGCATACGCTTCTTTCCTTTCTTCTCCGTTTTATTCTCATCACAGCTCCAAGATTCGCGACTTCCACATTTGCTTTTCTTAAGACTGCTTAACCGGCTTGACATTTTGCAAGTATCAATAAACACGTTTATAAGCTTCCACGCTAAGAAACCTCCGTACAGGTCGATGCCTAGAATGAAACTGAGCGGTAGTCGGTGCTCAAATGCTCTCCAGGATTCATGCAAGGTCATCGCCCCCTACGGGTTGCAAATGGTGGTGGTCGGTACCAATGAGGTGAATCTTCCCCCCACCACTCTGTGCGCGTTCGGCTCTTATTTTAAACACAGCGCAGTTTCAAATCTGTTATGTGCAATATTTATGAAATGAACTTTTACCCCAATGATTGTATAGAGGACAAATATATTCAGTAAATGATTTTTAAAAAAATATTCCGGAGACTTTTAGGACAAACCCTCCTTTTCCGGACCTTTTCATTTCCACCTTAACATTTCTAAAACTTATATGTCCCCCATAAATACTTTTTATACAATATATACTTGTTGAATCAACAATTAATTGACACCGACTGAATGATGTGAACCCTACAGAAGTTGAGTTGGGTCTATTAGATGCGAACAACAGCGTTGTTTAGCGAGTTTTAAAACTTCCGGGTTTCCCCACGACAGGAGAATACCTGGTCAATATTTTGGCAACGGCAAACGTGTAATTATACCTAATAGATCTACAGCATTTTTTTTTCTTGTTTTGTTAAATTTGTCACTGATATCTAGCTTTGAATTTAAATAGGCCAAAAACGAAGGGGTTAAAGTCATGTCGAGTCGATTTTTAAATTGTCCCCCATGGGGCGTGAGCCCCACGTTGGGAAACACTGGTGTAGAGTTCACTATATAAAGTTGAGTTTTAATCCCGAATTCACCCTCTTTTGGGCTAAAGGATATTGAAGGAGCATTTGAACTCGCGACTACAACTTTTTAGTCTGGCCCTGGGCTATGAAACTAGACTTTAGGTTATGAACATCAGACCCATTTTTGATTTAGGCATTTCTGCTTTTTGTGTCTACTTCTTTTGTCTCTCTATTCCTCCCTACTAGCCTTTTAGGTTACTCACGTTGATGGAGCAGGGCTAGCGTGGATAAGACCGGGAGGCTGGAGAATAAGCTCCATAAGGGTTGGAGAAGAAAGTTCCCGTGGAAATGAGGACGGAGGTAAAAGAGAACCAAAACTTTGAGAAACCACCAAAAAATAAGAAACGACAGGGAAAAGAGAAAACAAGCTAGCCTAGAACTAGCCTTTCAACAGAATTTCTCTCTAGGAAATCAATTACTGTCCTAAGCGGAAGGTTTTGGGGTGTAGTGGCTACGAGCCAGACTAAGAAATTAAAGTCGCAAGTGAAATCCCGCACACTGTTACGCCTAAAAAAGGGTGAAATCGGGATTAACACTCAACTCCATAGAGTAAACCCAAATATTCCATAAGTATTGCACACTCTTGGTTCTAAAATACTACTCGTACGGTTTCGCCAACTTTAGAACTGGTGGTAAGACCCCACATCAACAGCTTCGGATTAAAGAAAAGAGGAAAGGATGAAGTTCAACGGCAGTCGGAATGAGGTGAATAACTTGAAATTGAAAAGGTGAGTTTGACCAGAATAATTCACACAGGTAGGTGATTTAATCCTCTGTCGGTTCTTTTTTCTGATCCACTTCTAATCATCCACCTCATTGCAACTGACCACTGGACCGTATTCTTCTTTCTTCTATTAAAGAAAACTAAACAAAGTGAGAGCTCATCAAAAAGAATTAGGCGGCCTTTTCTTTGTATAACAATTCTTATACCATTAGGATTATGTCTGATGACAGATAGCAATATCTGTGACAACCAATTAAGAGAAACCAAACGTTATACGCATCGGTGCTCTACACTTGAGCGTTGAAATTGGCAGAGGACAAAAGAAATTTTCTGAAAACATCGAATTTTATTTCTACCAAATAAGGTGTGGATACTTCACACCAGACTGCACGGACATGCAACATGAGCCCAGGTACTCGTCTATGGCCTATACATATTTAATAGTCCAACCAGCAAAACGTGATTATGATTAGGCGATTGCCGTGTAAGGCTAGAATGTTCCCTGTGATGGGTTGGAAAAGGTTTTGACAGAGTAATAGTACAAATAATGGAGTACAGAATAGAGGTGTGGGGGGCATATGCAGGTTGAAAACGAGTGGATAGGTTGGTGTTGATCTCTTCAGGGAAAATCTAGTAGTTGAGGTGACATATCCAGAGAAGAGCTTGTAAGGGAACTTGGAAGAGGGTACTTATGTAACTTACTGGAGGGAAGATGGTAGGTGTAGATATTGTCAGGAAGACGACGGGGTTAACGGCCGAGGAAACTCCCAACGTTCCACCTCCTTTTGTATTCTTCTACCTGTCCAAACCTTCCCCGTTCGTTGACCCTGTTGTCTTCCTACTGACTATAGATAGGGAATGCAACAGGGTCAATGAACGAGGAAGGTCCCAATGGAAAGTAGAAAGGTTTAGACAGGTAGAACAACACAAAAGGAGAAAGAAGATTGGAAGTTTCCTCGGCTGTTGACTCTGATTCCTTCCTGGCAATATCCACAGACGTTGAAGTGAGGAAACACTGGTGAGTTCTTCCTTCTGTCAAGTTTAGCCATCGACAGGAGAGGTTTCAGTTGGGGTTTTCTTAAACAGGTATCTACTTGTTAGGTTTTGTAAGAAGATTCTGATACGACAGACAAGATCCGGTCGATACACATAACCCTTTAAGTGCCGAGACCATTTTGACACATTCCTTAAATTGCTTGTTCGCACCTAATAGGCCCAACTCACTGTAGGGTTCACATCATTCAGTCGGTGTCAATTAATCGTTGATTCAACAAGTATATATTGTATAAAAAGTATTTATGGGGGACATATAAGTTTTAGAAATGTTAAGGTGGGAAATGGCCTAAAAAGGATGGTTTGTCCTAAAAGTCTCCGGAATATTTTTAAAAATCATTTACTGAATATATTTGTCCTCTATACAATCATTGGGGTAAAAGTTCATTTCATAAATATTGCACATAACAGATTTGAAACTGCGCTGTGTTTAAAATAAGAGCCCAACGCGCACAGAGTGGTGGGGGGAAGATTCACCTCATTGGTACCGACCACCACCATTTGCAACCCGTAGGGGGCGATGACCTTGCATGAATCCTGGAGAGCATTTGAGCACCGACTACCGCTCAGTTTCATTCTAGGCATCGACCTGTACGGAGGTTTCTTAGTGTGGAAGCTTATAAACGTGTTTATTTGTACTTGCAAAATGTCAAGCCGGTTAAGCAGTCTTAAGAAAAGCAAACGTGGAAGTCGCGAATCTTGGAGCTGTGATGAGAATAAAACGGAGAAGAAAGGAAAGAAGCGTATGCGTAACGAAAGTGACGAGGAATCTTTCGACGAGTGTGTCTCTAAATTTAAGAAAATAACCACAGATTTCACTAACGAAACTGGTAAAAATTTCTTGGCACATCCCGGACCACAAAATCTACCAGCCGGTATCGAAAAGCCGATCGAATATTTTGATTTGTTTTTTACTCCTCTGTTGGAAACCATGGTACGGGAAACGAATCGATCCGCCGAACACTTTTTCAACACGACAGACATCACTCCGAAATCTTATTGGACGCTTTGGAAGCCAATCGGGGAAGTAGAAATGAGAGCGTTTATCGGAGGTTTATTGAAGGCGAGTATTCCCAACAGTGAAGAACAGTATACCTGTTGCCATAAGCCGCAAAAATGCTTATCGGAACTGAGAAAAATTCAACCGGTAAAAAATTGACAAATTCATCGCGAAATTTTTACAAATGGGCAATGTCGAAAAAATGGCTTCCCCCAGGATTTGGTCCATTGGTCGACCACGTCAATAAAGTATTTCCACAATACTACCAACCCAACAGAGAATTGTTAATCGACGACTCTTTACTGCGGATGAGATATAAAAAAACCGATCAAATTCGAAGATCAAGAACAAGTGTGGATGCTGCGCGATGCCGTCACCAATTATTGCTTAGGTTTCTACTCCTTTAAAGGACGTAGGCCAACGGATAAGGTGTCCGAATGCTTCTTAGAGAGAAATGATTTCGGAGCTATGGTCGCACGAAATTTACTTACCAATGCGGATTGCCTGAACAAAGGACATCATTTATTCACCGACAGCTCTTGCTCGAGTTTAAGGCTCGCCAAAGGTTTGCTCAAGAAAAATACTTATATGACAGGCATAGTCGAAACCAATTATAAATATTTACCCGAGACAGAAAAATTGGGCTATGTCGCACAGGCAAAGTATTACGAAGATGAAGGTGTTCTCCTATGTGCAGTCGAACACAAGAAATTGCAAATGCCCATGGCTGTACTTATTTCAACGTGCGGAAGTACATGTAAAACGACCGTAAAAGATGAAGAAGGAAATACGGGAGCACTACCAAGTGTTCTACATAAATATATCGAGACTATGCGAGGATGCAAAGCAGGCGAGTCGGAGGAGAAAATTCAAAAACCTTGGAGCAAAAGCGGGCACCTAGTATTCTGGAAGAAGATAGCAATAAACATCTTCGAGGAAATGCTTATGAACGCCTACATTCTGTACTCGCTTAATACAAAGGGAAAAAAATTAACACGACAAGAATTTACCAGCGAAATAGTTGACAGCATCGAGAAACAGTATATAAGGAAGGAAAATGCCAAATTAGAAGGATATCTAAAAAAGATTTTTGGTCCAAAGTGGAGGCCGAGGGTGGTAGATTTGGATTTTTGAGGTGGGACAAAAACACCCACGTCGATCTCTACTGATTTGTGAACACTTGTTCTGTGAACACACCCAGTCCATTTTGTTTAGATAAACATTTTTATTGAGAATTGTAATTAGTTTAATAAATGTAGTTTTAGTAAAAATTTGGTTTGACTAATTTTATATGTTCCTTACTCATAACCCAAAGACCCGAGACGTTTATTTGGAAAGTGGCCTAAGTCCATTTATCCCCGAATAGTGATATTTGAGGGTTTTGCTCGAATATCAGCAACCAGAAGTGGTTTACCGATGACATGAAGTTGTACTTGTAATGGTTATAAAGGAGATAGGCCACTTTCAAAATGAACGGCTCCATTATGACAATTCATTCGTATTTGAAGTTCTTATGGAAGTTAAACTTGTTCTATATGCGGGTGTTAATTTTGTTACCTTCTCAGACAATGTTAGGGTTGGAAGGGCTTTGAAAGGCTAGAATGTTCCCTGTGATGGGTTGAAAAAGGTTTTGACAGAGTAATAGTACAAATAATGGAGTACGGGATAGAGGTGTGGGGGTATATGCATATAGAAAGAGAGTGGACAGGTTGGGGGTTGATCTCTTCAGGGAAGATCTAGTAGTTGAGGTGACATATCCAGAGAAGAGCTTGTAAGGGAACTTGGAAGAGGGTACTTATGTAACTTACTGGAGGAAGATGGTAGGTGTAGATATTGTCAGGAAGACGACGGGTTAACGGCCGAGGAAACTCCCAACGTTTCACCTCCTTATTGTTCTACCTGTCCAAACCTTCCCCGTTCGTTGACCCTGTTGTCTTCCTACTGACTATAGATAGGGAATGCAACAGGGTCAATGGACGAAGAAGGTCCCAATGGAAAGTACAAAGGTTTAGACAGGTAGAACAACACAAAGGAGAAGAAGAAAGTTTCCTGGTTGTTGACTCTGATTCCTTCCTGGCAATATCCACAGACGTTGAAGTGGAGGAAACACTGGTAAGTTCTTCCTTCTGTCAAGTTTAGCCATCGACAGGAGAAGTTTCAGTTGGGGTTTTCATAAACAGGTATCTACTTGTTAGGTTTTGTAAGAAGATTCTGATACGACAGACAAGATCCGGTCGATACACACTAACACTTCTAGTGCTGAGACCATTTTGACACATTGCACAAATTGCTGAGAGATTTTCTAGGACAAAACCAACCTTGTTATCAAGTGAGCAACATGAAATATATTCCTTAGCAAAGTGTGCAATACTAATGAAATGAATATTTACTCCCATGACTATACAAACCACAGATGTATCGTTAAAGAAACAGATTAGTGTCCTAATCCCAGCAGGAATTGGGTTTTACAAACTACACTCAGACCTTGAAATCATTGTTCAGTGGAATCTTTCGCTGTTTCTTTGATAAATTATGAGCGAGTGAAACAATAATGAAAGTGTGCATTATTTATGAAATATTTTCTATGTAAAACGATGCAATAATTACGGCATAAGTTCCTCATAAAAGTATGAAATATCAATGGTATGTAGCTTTCCCCGAGTGAAATGTTTCTCTTCAAATGAATATCCCTCCGAAGTGTGCATTATTTATGAAACGGACTATTATTCCACGGATTACACACAAATTAAGTTAGTGGAAAAGTAAGTCGGTGCTATAACCAATTTATAAAGGAATATACTTTCAACTACAAATATTTTGCAGGTAATATGATAATATAATATCAGTCGGACGTTGTAGTATTTGTGGTACCATTTCCTCAGGATTACCGAAAGTACGGTCTTTAAAGTATGACGCCGTGTAATAACTCACATTATACGGTACTTAATTCCAAGCCACTTGTTAACATTCAGGGGTTGAATCCAATTAACTACTTCGGTTATGCTAATAAGATGAGTAATTATGACAAAAACCACTGTTGGACAAGAGAGAACAAGAGCACCGGAGATGAATACAAATGTTCAAACACAAAAGAGGAAGGACAAGAAAAAATAACAAGATATCATCTCTTCAATACTTTTTGTAGGGATGAAACGGGGTGGAAAATAGGGTTGCAGGACAAAGAGACCGTTTGCAGGATTTTTTTTCTCGAAGGTATACATAACAGAAACCTTTTTCATCACTTCAATCCCAGTTTCTCTTTGTTTTGTGGTTTTTGTTTGTTTGTGGTCGTTACCCTTACATAATCGGAAGAGAAAAGTGGTTCAACGACCTCCAAAACCTGATCTCCAACATCACCCCATCTATGCTGCCCCAAAAAATTGAAATACTAACAGGTAACATGACAGCCAAACGTATCTATACTGGCGTTACAAGCCTCCTCCTCGATGTTACATAATAAATTAGCCTAATTACAAATTCTTATTAACTATTAATCAGTTAATTAACAAATTGTAGTGGAGTTAATATTTCTAGGAAAGGATTTGGCTTGAAGTAAATTATATTATTATAAACGATTGTTGTTAATAAATCAATAACCATTCATCCTATTGTTACGACGATTAACTAACTAACTAACTGACTAACTACAAACATCCGTTGAGTTTCGAACTTCTTGACTACAATTGTTTAGTAACTGAGCCATGTTAAACAAAACCTGCGCGAGACGTTTCGGCCTTCTTGGATGTCTCCTATTATGAGTTTCATTTCAAAAGTAATGCACATTGACATTTTAACTAAATATAGAGTCTAGAGGGAATTAGATAATTAAAAAAATAAATAAATAACATTATCATGGGTAACTCATTTCAGAAATACTGCACACTTTCGTGAAAAGATGCTCATACTTGACCGGAACTAAATAAATGAACACCTTGATACGTGAGTCGGAAAAGCGACCAAATATGAAGACGTCCAGGTCTATATAAAGTATAGTATGTACCTCAGTCTATATAAGGTATATACAAGTCTATATTGCAGACCGAAAAGTAAATATCGTGTATAGGTTTCAATAAAAGTGATAAATCGGGCGAATATGTATAAGATTCCCGATGATTATTCATAATCACCAACCGAATTTGATAAATATGACCAATTAATAAATATTTATCACATTTACCGGATAGTTTTTTAAATATTATACCCACAACAGGGACTTTAATTAAAGTGTGGTACCAGATAAAAGTGATAAGTCAGGGAATTGAATATAATTTCCAGCAATTTTTGACATCATCCACTAGGATTGAATAATTTTACAGAGTACTGGATGTTTATCACTTTTACCATGACATATATTTATCACTTTTACAGGCTACTTTATAAAATATTCAAATTTTTATTGTAAAGTTTTTGAAGTTTGCTTAGATTAAGTCGGATATTTCATAAACTAGCCGGTAAATGTGATAAATGTTTATTAATAGGTCTTATTTATCAATTTTAGTTGGTGATTATGAATAATCGCCGGGAATAATAATAAAAACGCTACGGTAAAAGTGATATATCAGGAGAATATAAATATAATTTCCGGCGATTATTCATAATCACCAACCAATCTTGTTTTATTACAACAAATTAGTGAACATTTATCACATTTACCGGTTATTTTATACTATCTTCAACTTGTATTCGGAATTTAATAAAAGTTTTCTATACACTAAGAGTTGGATATTTTACAAACTAGCCGATAAATGTGACAAATATTAATTATTCGGTTAAATTTATCAAATTCATTTGTGATTATGAATAATCATATATCTATTCACTAGATTTATCACTTTTACTGGCCATTTTATAAAATCTTCAACTCACAATGGAAATTTACTTAATATTCGCTCAATTCCTAAGGCGGTAAATGTGATAAATATTCATTATTCACTCAAATTTAGTGATGGTTATGAATAATTGCCGAGAATTATTATATTTATAATTATTTATCACTTTAACCGTAATGGTATAATACCAAATAAGATCACATCATCAATTAAGATCGGGTAATATGAAAGAATCTAAATATTTATCACATTTACCGTCTTAGGAATTGAGCGAATATTAATAAAGACAGTGAGTTGAAGATTTTTATAAATCAATTAAAAATCTAGCGAATCGATATATATGACTCCCGGTGATTATTCATAATCACCAACAGAATTTGATGAATATGACCGATTAATTAATATTTATCACATTTACCGGATAGTTTATAATATATCCAACTCTTAGTGTATAGGAAACTTTTATTAAATTCACAGTAAAAGTTGGAAATATTATAAAATAACCGGTAAATGTGATAAATGTTCATTGATATGTTGTAATACATCAAAATTGGCTGGTGATTATGAATAAGCGGCGGAACCATATACATATTCGATAAATTTATCACTTCTACTGGCTACTTTATAAAACATTCGGAAAGTTGTATTGCTACAGAAATTTTTCATTAGTTTGTTTCAGATTAAGTTGAATATTTTATAAAACTGGCTGGTAATGTGATAAATGTTTACGTTTTAATAGATCAGTACTGTTAGTGATTATAATAAACGCCGGAATTATATACGATTTCTCCTGATTTTCAATGTAAATAGCATATATATTATTATTTCTAACGACATTATAATCAATAACTAAAATTGATAAATAAGACATCGATATAACATTTATCACTTTACGGCTAGTTTGGCGTATATTCAATTAGTCTATGAAACTATTCAAAAATTTCACAAAACAAATCGAATATTTTATAAACTAGCCCGTAAAAGTGATAAATGTTTATTAATCGGTTTTATTTATCAATTTTAGTTGGTGATTATGAATAATCGCCGGAAAATAAGAATAGGCTAAAGTAAAAAGTGAAAATCAGGGAGAATGTATATTATAATTCCGGCGTTTATTTATAATCACCTATACAATTTTTGATCTATTAAAACATATTAATGAACATTTATCACATTTACCACTAGTTTATAAAATATTCAACTTAGTCTGAGAAAACGATTCAAAAATTTCACAACACAAATCGAATATTTTATAAAGTAGCCAGTAAAAGTGATAAATTTATCGAATATGTATATGGTTCCGCGGATTATTCACAATCACCAATTAAATTTGATAAATTTGACTGATTAATTAATATTTATCACATTTATCGGCTAGTTTATAATATATCCAACTCTTAGTGTAAAGCAAACTTTTATTAAATTCACATTACAAGTTGGAGATATTATAAGATAACCGGTAAATGTGATAAATGTTCACTAATTTGTTGTAATAAAACAAGATTGGTTGGTGATTATGAATAATCGCCGGGAATTATATTTAAATTCTCCTGATTTATCACTTTTACCGCAGCGTATGTATTAAGTGTAACGCATAGAACCGATAATATTTTCCGCTGTAGCTAAATAACAAAGAAAAAACAGATCAGAAGACTAATTCCCGTCAGCAAATAGCCTAACAGAAACAGAGTGTGGACTTGAAGGAAACGTCAAAACCAAAAACCGAAATTTTTTTTACCAAATATTGGCGGGAAGGGTACAAAAACTAAAAAAGAACAAACAAACAAAAAGTAAACGTTGGCAGCCCTGCTTGCGTGAGTCACTCCTGATCAAAGTGCGTCGTCGTCGTGAGATGAACTGCAGAATCGATAATGTCCCAAGGCTGTGCGTTCTTTCTAAAAGGGAGCGGTGAAAGTTTCAAGAGGAAAGGGATGAAGAGGAGGAGAGGGGACGGGGGAAGGGAAATGCCGGTCCAGATCTCAGTTTTTCGAGATGAGCTGCCTTCTTTATCGATGCTCACGTCCTTTTTGTGATCGTTGGACTTCCCTTCTATTCTGGTCAGCAAAACGGCAGAGCTTTTATCGTCAGCTTGGGAGAAAGGCAACAGCGGCGACGGGGGAGGGGAATCGAAACGATTTAGTCCTTTTATTTCAAGGCGAACGAAAAAAAAATTTTTTTTTTCATTTTTCGCAGTTTTTCTGTCAGCAAAGTGTCAGCACTCGACATGTGTCGCCCTAAATTTACTTTTATGTAGGGAATAAACCAGATTTGCAAACAATGACCCTTTTTCGCATAAAAAAAGGTCCGCTCCTCATATCTCTCTTCCCGCTGTCGTTCCTTTGAACAACTTTCAAAAAATAAATTCCGAACCTTTCCAGATGACTTGAAACGATTTCTCGACGGCGAATCCCTTTCCGACTCATTTAAAATCAAAATGGCGTTCAAATCCTTCGATGGCAGACTTTTGAAACGACACAAAAGATGGCTGACAAAAAACTTACCCAAATATGAGCGCTCAATCCTGTTTTTCATTCCACCAGCCTCACGTCAAATCAACATGTCGACCCTGAAAACGAGAGAAAAAAAATTTTTTGAGTTTCAACACAGCCTAAAAATAAACAGCAGAGTTCCGAGTCTCTTGAGACCCAAATCAAATAGTCATGTGTAAGTCAAAAACGGAAAAAGGCTTTTATTTAGAATTCATGTTCCAACTTCCTGCCGACAGAAACAAAAGCAGTTAACCGAAATAACCAGCAGAGAGTCCCCCCGACCGCAGATTTTGTAAATAATCATGGCAGACATATTTTTGTTTATTTATAGATTCAAAAATCTCTCCATTTTGTATCGGAATAGTTTCCGTTCGGACAAATTCAACTTCGACCTTGACCCAAATTAACGTCCTTGACCGATTTGAAACACACACAAACGATGTTACGCACATGTCTGGCACCCTGGATCATGATCGAATTCCCAAAGTCTGTAAAACAAATGAGCAACTGGATAAAATTTAAATGAGGGAAAACAACAGCGGGAGAAGAGTGGAAGGTGGGAGGGAGGGATAGAAAGAGGAAACACTTTCCCAGAGAAGTGATAAGAGAAAGAGAGAGAGACAATTTTGGCCATTGGCAGGTGACCAAAGTGAACAAAATCGGAAAGCCCATTGTTTGTGAGGTTAGCAACATGGGAGTTGGCAAACTTGGTCGCGACCGCGGCGTGGATGACAAGCACATGCACATAGGCAGGTCAGCAGTGTGCGCATTCGTTCGACAGCAGCGCTGCTGCGGGAGCTCTTGGCGGCGTCCAGTAGCCGTGCAGGCCGGCGCGAGTGCGTGATTGTGTCGCGTGAATCTGATCGAAAAAAAGCGTTTGTGAGTAGTTTTCAGAGCTGAGAAAACGAAAATCTGAGGGGGATAGAACAAAGAACCGGTTGGACCCCCTCTCCGAACAAATAGTCTACTCAAATGAGGACTATACCGCTGTTTTCGACATCAAACTGAAATCATTTTTCAGAATCCTGTGCCACGCTGGCGATGGGGTCCGAGAGGGGGCCAAACCCCCTCTCGTAACCGCCACCACACATCAAGATTTCTCGCATAGAGTTCATCGAAAAATGGGGGCTAACCCCTGTCCTCAAACCGAGGCAGGATCAACGCCCCCGCTGGGCAGGGGAGGAAGGTGGAGACAGCAGGTTCGTTACAAAATCAAATTAATTACCTAACTCCATTTCAGGTATTCAAATCGCAAATCAAAATCCCCGCTAATTTTTATTCATTACGATAATCGCGACAGATGGTAAGAGAATTGGAAAAATCAATGACGGATCCCGTCAGCAATTTTCACTTCGAATCCGCCTAATATCCCTTCCTCTTTATTCAAAACCACCATTTCAAAATTAGGCTTTCGACATTTTTTTTTATTTTCAGACCGTGCGCAATATCTTAAACTCAAATTTGATTTCGAATCTATTTTGACTCGGTTCCAGATAAAAATCAAAATCCTCTCTCGACCCAACCTAACGCTCCCTCTTCCAAAAAAACTCAAAACTTCTAGCGCAGTCCCACGACTTTTCCCTTCCCTTCCCGCCATTTTTATTTTTCAAAAAAACTTTCACCATCCAGCTTCGACGCCTATGCTTTCCTTTTCTCTCTCTCTCCAACCCCACCACCACCACCACCCTCATTTAACCTATAATAAAAATACCATTTAGCAGATCAATAGGAAACTCTGCAGCACCGTCTCTAGTCAGATTGCGACGTTTAACCGAAAATTCTTCATCCTTCTTCCTACCGCCCCCGAAGCCCCCTTCCCAAAACTTCCTTTTTCCTTTCTATTCTCTTCGACCGAAACTTTTCCACACACACAAAGGCGTTAAACAAAAATCTCCAAAATGGTGTATGTGTGTGAGATTCAGATTCGCTTCTTCCGGGGGTTGGTTGGGTAAGGTGGTTGAAAGAGATAAGCTCAATACGATCTCTCAATAAAGCCAAAAATTCTGATTTTTGGGGAGAGGGTGTCATAATCCTTTTTTTTTTCGAAATCTCTTCAAAACTGATTTTCTAAAATAAAATTTTCATTCGATGAATGAGTGAATGAATGGGAGTGAGTGAAATATTTTCAAAAAAGGATTTTCCGTGAAAAGGATTTATTCCAGCAATAATTTTCAGCCTGATAGCTTGTTTCCGAGTGAGTTGACCTTTTTGATAAAAAAAATTCTTCATCCCCAATCTCCTTCGCCCACCACCGGGTTTCCTTCCCCCTCTCATCCACCACCTTTCCTAAGTATTTATGTAACTCTTATTAACATTTACAAATCGGTAATTATGTAATTATTACCAAAAAATTAATAACCATAACACAACAAATAAGATACATAACATACATATTTCTCCGGAGGCTAGGAAAACCGGAGAAAAGGTCCGGAAACAAAACAGACGAAAGAAGATAAAGCAAACAAATCCTAAAAGTATACAGAAAGCAAGGTTTACTGTACCATAATATACATAACATACAGGAAATAAGATGTAGGAAGCGTGTATCTAGAAAGTGGAACAAGGTCACGAAAAAAAACAAAAGCGCGTATAAAAAGACGCAATGAAACAAATTTCAGGTTCTTAAAGCAAACAACCTGAAACCAGTGTGCAGTATTTATGAAATGAGTATCTAACCAAGACATCTAATATTTAAGGCACTGACTAATGCTGAAAGTCAGCAAAATTAGAAATAGTGTGTGTGTTTGGTATAATTTGCGTTTTGTCAAGTTTTATACATCGGATTCTGCAGTATCAATGATACTGTTGCTGCTGTAGGACTTTCGAAATAAAATCTTGCTGGTATGACGTCAAAGCAGAAGCTGAAAAAGGCAAAATGGACGACAGTGTCAAGAAAGCAAATAGAAAGTGGAACAATTGGAAAGTACAACACAAAACTGGGAGATGATCAAGGAAAAGGAATCAAATCTCACCGGAAATGAAATGAAAGGAAAACAAAGGAGAAGAGAAAATCTGAAAACGGGGAGGAGAAAGACAAGATTAGAAAGTAAAAGGAAAAATGAAAATGGGAAAACTGGAGGAAAGGCAAGGAGAAGTGAAAGTTATAAAAAGCAGGGCAACAAAAAGTGCAGAAGAGAAGAAAATTCGACTCGAAATTTAAGGCTGCGTATCGTCTTACCTCCTTTGTTCTTCAGCTCCGCCTCCCTCCTCCTCCTCCTTCCCCTCCTACCCACAACTACCTTTCCTCTCTTTCTACTACCCACACTACTTCCTTCACCATCTATCCTTCCTCCGACTCCGGATTCAAAATAACAGATCTCAACAATGAAAACATCTTAACAATCGACTCTTTTCCCAGTCCCTCCTCCTCCTCCTCCCACTGCTACCTCCTTCTACCTCCTCTCCTCTTTTTCATATTAATTATTAATCGAATCAAAAAAGCCTTTATCGTTAAAAAGTCAATCTTACTACCATCTTGCCTTTTCTTCCTCCTCCTCCTCTTCTCTTCCTCCACTGGTGGAAAAATTGCAAATTTCATTTAGCTTCGAAAAAAAATTTTTTTTCCTTTTTTCCTTTTTCATTTCCTTCTGGAAAATCTGCTTTCCTTCTTCCTCCCTCTCCCTCCCTCCCTCCCTTCCTCATCCTTTTATTTTCTACTTAAATTCTTTTCTTCCCTCCAAAGCTTCTTCCGTTCTTTATTAGGCACCTAACACATTTCCTACTCTCAGATGTTCTAACGAATCTTCCTTCTCCTTCTTTCTGAATTCAATATCCTGTGATGTGTGCAATATTTATGAAACGAGGTCTTCCCCTCCCTGATACTGTATTATTTATGAAATCGATTCCTCAATCCGAATTTACATTATCTCTTCTAAAAAGAGTTTGAAAAAAAATGTTTTTAAAACGATTTTCTTTAAGTGTGCAATACTTATGAAATGAATTTACTCCCCAAACTGTGCAGTACTTTTGAAACGAATTCCAAACCTATGAAATCGATTTTTGTCACACTTTCTATGTTTGTGAAACGAATTTATTCACAACCAGTTATGACAGGGGTCAACTTTGTGTGTGGCTCGTCTAAGGTCCAATATAATTATATTTTTATTAATATATAATATATTTAATTGGAATTATATTCCAGTACAATATAGTGATAGTACCTATTCACTACTACTAATTAAAAAAATTTTTGTTCTCTGGCATTGTTGAATTTTATAGCATGTCAGTAAAAATATATTTTTTCTATACTTAGTTTTAATAATATTTATACTAAAACTTTATATATATATATATATAAACAATGTACAAGCTATATTTGAATGTGTGGTTAGCGTGAAAAATTTTATTTTGAAAATGAACCGCCGTCTAAAAATGATTCCTGATTCCTGGCTTATAAAAATTCCTGTCGAAATTGTGCAGTAATTTTGAAATGAATTATGACCCCTTAAACTATCTCAAAATTGTGCAGTACTTTTGAAATGAGTTCTAAATAAATGTGCTGTACACCTATGACATCGATTTTTGTGAAAAAAAATTTTCATGACCACTTATGACAAAGGTCGTCAACCTGCGGTGAACTTTGTTGGCTGTACAAAACCACCAATATAATTACATTTATATTATATATATATATAATTCAAATTGCAGTTTCTTTTATTTTTAAGAATAAAATATTTTGTTCTCTGAGATTATCGATGTTCTAGCATGTCAATAAAAATTATTTCTGTACTTATTTTTAATAATATTTATACTAAAACTTTATATGATCGACTATTTAAACTA
Organism: Columbicola columbae; assembly: GCA_016920875.1. Classification (NCBI taxonomy): domain Eukaryota; kingdom Metazoa; phylum Arthropoda; class Insecta; order Psocodea; family Philopteridae; genus Columbicola; species Columbicola columbae. The sequence goes on from JADMLL010000343.1 coordinate 25,557, forward strand.
TAAATCGACATTTTAATGTCTGGTCCGCGTGAAAAATTTTATTTTGAAAACGAACCGGCGTCCGAAAAAGATTCCCGACTTTTGACTTATGGAATAAATTCCTGTCGAAACTGTGCAGTAATTTTGAAATGAATTGTATACAACAGTGCTCACTACTTATGAAATGAATTAGAATTATATTATTAATTATGTAAGAGACTCTTGTCACATCTACTAGAGAATGAGACCCCTTAAACTACTTATGAAATGATCTCATAATTGTGCAGTACTTTTGAAATGAGGCCTAAACAAACGTGGTCAACACTACATCGATTTTTAATAGAAATATTATTATTAATTATAATATATATTTTGTCACGCTCCCTACAGCTTAGTACGTTTCTGAAACAAATTTCCTTATAACACTACTTATGAAATAAATTTTTGTTCAAACTGTGCAGTAATTTTGAAATGAATTCGTAGCAATAGCGCCTACTACTCATGTGTTCGATTTTCATTATATTATTTATATTATTATTAATTTATGAAGTCGCGGGAGGCATAGTGTAGTGGACTTGGACGTTATAATTGTGTTGTACATCCTGTTGTACTCAAAAAAGGATGAAAAACGGGACTGAAACCTTCACCAACTTCAAATTTATACAGCAGTCTTGCCACACTCCCTACAGCAGTGATTCCCAAAGTGGTCTATATCGATCCCCAGGGGTCTATGTAGTGACAACCTGTCATGCAAGAAAAATTTAGTGTCCATGAAAGAAATGAAATTGGGGTCCACGACAGTGGATCTCTATAGTACCTATTCACTTACATTATACTATCTTATAATATAACGAAATATATATTATAAATCACGAAAGAGACTCCTATTACACCCCCTATAGAGTGGTCAGTGGTCTGGTTTTGAAACGAATTTCCTCTTAAACGACATAATCTCAAAGCTGTGCAGTACTTTTGAAATGAATTTTTAACAAAAGCATGGACTACTAAAATCAGTTAGAATAGTATATCGATTTTTAGAAAGCTTCGAAAGAGACCTCGTTTCACATTTGCTTAATTCGCTTCTGTAAAAACTGTGTTAGTGGTCAGCAAAATGCCTTTCCTCCCTCTTCCTTTCTTCTTTTTTCCTTTTCTTCCATCTTTCCTTCAACTCTAAATTTACCTTTCACCTTTTGTTTGAAAGCATGCAAAGAATTCCTTCCCTTATCTCCATTTTCTCCACTTCCTTTTCTTCTTCCGCGCTTTCTAGTTTCTCTCTTTAAATATTTACCGGAGTAAAATATTTTCGATGACGTCACTTCCACATTTTATTCTTTTCCTTTGGCCAATTTTTCTCTTTTTCTATCTCTTATTTCCGGTTTTTACTTAAAATGGTGGTGCTTTTTGTCGTCCCACTTCCTTCTGTCTTTTTGTTCTTCATGTCTAGATAAAATTGATTTTCTCTAGTTTCATGGTCTGTTTTCCATTTTTGTACAGTGTCCACCACTTTTATTGATTTTTAAGATCTGTTTGTTGGGTAAAACGAAGATCAGGGTTGTAGGTTACTACTTCCGGTTGAATACTGTTTTCTCACGTTTCTACTTATGCCCCAGAGAGGACTGTTTCATTATAAATCCATTTCTTAGTGAACTAATTCGACACAGTGGTTCTCAAAGTATATATCGATCCCCAGGGGTCTATGACAACCTGCAGGGGGTCCTAAAACAGTGGATCTCAACATACACTGATAGTACCTATACTTATATTATACTATCTTATAATATAAAGACGTACGCATTATTTATCAAATTATCTATGAAGTAAGCAACTGACTACAGAGAGATTTACAAATCAGGTTAGTAGGGGGTCTACCCAAAACCGAAAAACATGGCGAGGGGTCTATGACACCAAAGTTTGGGTACCTCTGGGATAACAGAACGACATTCGGATTGATTAATTCAAAGGTTCAAAATCGTTTTAGCATACCCCGCAAATATCCTTTTTCATTTTTCGATTTTGTTCTCTCTTCCTCTTCTACCCCAAATCAACCTCTTTCTAGTCCTCTCTTTCACAGCCTTCTTTCATAAAGTGTAAAAAGAAATTAAAAATTTGCCTTGGTTGAATATTTTGTGACGCTATTAATAGCCTCTGCTTTGCCTAATTTCATCAACACCGCAACTCTATTTCGTTTTAGAATTCTTCTTCCACTTCCACTCTGTCCTTCCGTGTCTCTCTCTCTCTCTCGTCTTTTGTAGATTCTCTTAGTTTATCTACCTCTGTGATATTTTAGTATCAAAATCTTTGCGTTCGATTAATTTTTATCTTCGTTCATCACAACTTTTAGAAGGTTGAGGAAGGCGAAGAGGACTTGATTGTATGAGACAGATTTCGCGAAATATTTATACTGAAATTCTTCTTACCAATTAATCCGGTATTCAGGCTGCCTCATATTTCGACTCTGCCGACCATTTTTCACACCAAATACGAAATCTGTAATTAAAAAAATAATAATAATAATAATTGCGCCCTTTCGAGGT
>JADMLL010000345.1:0-28104 GCA_016920875.1 Columbicola columbae
TGCCTATAGATAATTGAAACTCGTATACGGGAGGTAAAAACAAGAAGAAGAAAGGGAGGTAGTGATAGAGAGGTAGAAAGATACAGCAGCGACATCATCGAACAAATCTTCCAGAACAAAGAGCAAACAGAAACATAAAAAGGAATCTTATGGTCGACCGGAAACGTATAAACATGTCGTTAATGAGTAGGCTTTCATCAGTCGGAAGGAAGGAGAGAAGATGGCGGCGGAGGAGTAGAAGAAGGAGGAAGAGAGCGCAACATGTCTAATTTTGATCCGGTGACAATCAGCAATTAATTTATGAACAAGAGCCAAACGCTACAGAATGGCCAACAGGATTGTTAATAATGCATTCCTGGGCGTCGAGCCAATCATCAATAAATAATTTGACTATGACGATGTTGTCGTCGTCTTTCTGGGTGGCCGACACCAACCTGAAAAGAGTTCGCCTTATCTCCTCCGACGTGTTTTTCTTTCTTGGAGTGTTAACACAAAAAATCTCCTCGATGGATTCGTAACCACGTTTCTCTCTTTTCTTTTAAAAACATTTTTCATGTTCTCTGTTTCTTTTTTATGTTTCTGTTTGTTTTCTTTCCCTCCCTCCATCTTTTGTTATCCTTAATCCGACGTGGAAGCAGTGTTTGGATTGTGTCTCCTTGTCGGTATCAAAGTAAAGTGAGATTTGGTTGCATGTCGTCCGACACAAGAGTTTGAGACGAATAAATAAGAAAGCAACCCAAAGAAATCTGATTCTACAGAAAATAAACAAACACAAAAGTGTGCATTACTTATGAAATGAATTTTTACCGAAACTCTACGCTGCTGTTGAAGCTGATCCCCAGTGAGAACCTAAGCCCCCTGCCGAAATTGACTAGTCATGGAGGTATGAATTTTTTACGAAATAAATTCAACTTCAAAGTGTGCAATATTTATGAAATAAGCTCCTGTCAGGGTCAGGTAAAATATTTCAGAAATATCTCCCCGCTCAAAGTGTGTAGTGGTCATGAATGCCAACACAACTGTTTAATAGTCACAGTCACAATTCTCGCCTAAGGTGTGTGTGCAGTATTTTTGAAACCAGTTACTCATCAAAGTGTGCAGTATTTATGAAAGGAGTTGTAGAAAAATCAGCAATGTCTAGATAGAAGATGAGTAAAGACGGGAGAGTTTCACGACAGTAATTCTCAGCAAATTTAGGCGCGTAATTCAAATTCAAAAATGGCGGGCTTTTGAGGAGGGATGAAATGACGTCACAAACAACCGGTTCTCGAGTACCGATCTAAGTTTTTAGTTTGGTTCCTATTTTCTTATATTTGTTTGTAAAATATTGAAGGATAAAGAAGGAGAGGAAGTGGAGAGAAAAGGGAGAAGAAGGAGCATAAAGAAGGAGGAGGAGGAAGAGAAAAAATGTCGTCAACAGGTTAAACCAAGTCAAAGAGGAGACGATAAATTATGAGAAAGGCAGTAAAAGTTAACGGTTAGCTCACGAACAATTTATGCTCGAATTGTTCTAAATCGATCAAGCGGAAATAGTTGTTTTACCGCGTCGCTTAAACTTTAAGGGGGTTGGTTCCCGTTTAAAAGTTTGCCGCAGTCAACCGGAAACCATGATTTTTGCCGTGAAAACGCGGAACACATGCCTCCTGATTAAAAATTCATATTCAAAATCAGAAAGAGAGGAGAGAGAAGAGTGGAAGACCGAGGAAAGTGAAAGATAGAACGAGAAAGAGAGTGAAAATGAAAACTGAGGAGAAAAGAGAATGAAAGAAAGAAAGACAAAGAGAGACAGAAAAATAGAGAGAGGTAAAGGAAGAAGAACAAAGAGAGAGAGAGAAAGGGGAAAAGATAGATAGATAGATGCACGCGTTAGCAAGTTTTTTTTTCATAAATAATGCACAAGTTGTTAAAGACAGATAGATTGTAAATACTGATGGAAGATCTATGGGGAAAAGAAAGAACTATATATGAAAAGCAAGAAAACCGAGGATAAATCATGAAAAGAAAAAAGAGAAAATAAGAAAACGGAAAAGGAAATTGAGTTGAAGAAAAGAAAAAGATCGGAAGATGAAAAAAATAGCCAGCTAAGAAATCATAGGGAGAGAGAGAGAAAGAGCAAGCTGTTTTTGAAGGATCAACGAGAGAGATGCGTCGTTTTTATATTATATGTTTTGGAAATCGTTATATAAAAAGAGAGCAAAAGATCTGGTATGGCGCTTTTGTTACGCGAAACGTATATATGCCACAGAAAAAGCTCTCGATGATGAAAGATATTACTGTTGTTGTTATCGCAGCGACATATCAAGAAAACAGAGGCGTACGGAAAGAAGGACAAAGAGAGAGAGAGAAAATGAAGGAAGGAGAAAGGAAAAGAAAGAAAGGTAGATAGATAGAGAAACAGAGAGTGGAAGATGGAGGGGCAAGTAAAAGAACGAGAAAAGAGTGAAAAGTAAGAAAAACTGAGGAGGAAGAGAGTGAAAGAAAGGCAAAGAGAGAGAAACGGAAAGGAAGAAAGAAAAAGAGTGGAAGACTGTAAGAGATAGAAGAAGTAAGAAAACCAGAGGGAGAAAGCGAGAGAGTGAAAGAAAAATAGAAGGACAAAGAGATACAGTAAAAAAGAGAGAGAAAGGAAGAAAGAGAGAGAGAGAGAGAAAGAGAAAGAAAGTGAAAGACAGAAAGACATCAAAGAAGAGAGAGGAGGACGAGGATGGAGAAACGGTCAGGCTGTCGGACGAGAATGATATTCGCTGAAGCTGTTTCTGTTACTGCTGACATTTCGTAAAAATAAATATTTCGGGGAGATGGGGGTAAGAGAGTTGGGCCGTCAGCGGGGGCGGATATAAAGAGCGAAACAGGGCTTTTTTGAATTGTGTAGTCATTCTTCAAACATTTTTGTTCTTCTTTTGTCTTCTCCTCAAAACGTTCCTCAAACTGACACCAGAATTTCAGCACGAGTGAACACCACTTCCCGGAAACGGATTCAAAGAGACCAGGCCTTTCGAAAACTTTCGTTTTGTTTCTCTTTTTTCTCTTCTCCTCCTTCTTCACTCAGACTTTCGAGAGAGGAGATTGAATCTGAAGAATTTTTTCCGGAGAAAAACTCTCGACAGATGACCTTGTTCGTTTGAAACTTGAAACAGTTTTGCCAACTTAACACATCTCCCAAGATAACTCGCAAGAAGAGATTTCCGACAGAATCTTTTACACGAGTTCTACAAGGATTTAATGAAGTTGTTTCGTGTTTAAGGGCCCGTTTTGTTTTCAATGTATTTTCCATAAATCCTGCACACTTTTAAGGCGTCATAACTTCGTGAATAACAACAAGAAACTCATGTCAGAAATACTTCACACTTTAAAGAAGAATTCATCATCAAAGCTCGGTACAATTATAGGAGAATCTCATTTCAAAAATAATGCACACATTAGTAACTTTTTTTTTCATAAATAATGCACACTTAAAGAACTTTGTAAATACTGTAAAATACTACATGAAATTTATCTAAAAAATGATGGGCACTTTAAAGAAGAATTCATTTCAAAAGTACTGCACAATTTAAATAAAATCATATTCCAAAAGTAATGCACAGTTGAAGGGGGATCCCATTTCAAAAATAGTGCACACTACTGTAACACATTTTTCCAAATTTTACCAACTCCCACGTTTCATGATTAATTTGAGGGGTTTGACAGTCCTTAACACCTCAAATTGTATACAGATTTTGAATTCAAATTCATTTCAAAAATAATGCACAATTGAAGGGAAATCTCATTCCAAAAATAATGCACACGTACAGAACTAACCCATTTCCACAAGTATTGCCAACTCTGACGTTTTAATATTAATTTGGGGTTTTGACAATTCTCAGGCTCACACTTTGTGTGTTGAATTCAAATTTATTTCAAAAATAATGCACAGTTGAAAGAGGATCTCATCCCAAAAGTAATGCACACGTATAGAACTAACCCATTTCCACGAGTTTTGCAAACTCTGACGTGTCAAAATTAATTTGGGATCTTTGGACAGTTCTCAAGTTGAAAAATTGTACGCAGTCTTGGACTTGGGATTCGTTTCAAAAATAATGCACACTTTTAGAAAGAGTTCATTCCATAAATAATGCACAATACGAGGACTCTGTGAGATGTTATGAACTCTGATAGAAGGGAGGATGTTGATGTACTCTTCAAGTCTTGTGTGTTGGGGCGTTTTGGTTTCAAAGCTCAAATTTGTTAAATTTAGCGAGAAGACGGACCGGGAGGGGGTAAAGTCAAAATTTTCAGATAATTAACTTCATGTTAAGAGCGATTAATTATTTCAAGGGATGAGGGTGGAAATGAGGTTCAAAACAGCCGGCGGGAGGTTTTCCTTTTTTTTTGGATCTGAAATCCGCAGCAAACTAATTGGATAAAGGAGACAAGACTTCTCCCTTTTTTCACGTGGCAAAGGTCTCGCATTAAATCACACGTGACACACACGTGGTGAAGGTGATTGTAGGGTGTTAAAAACGGTTTATGTCTGGATTCAGCAAAATGTCCTTTAGTGAAGGTTTTGAGTTGATTTTGTAAAAATGGCTGGAGAAGTCTCTCCCTCCCTGTTGTTGGTGATGTATCTATGTCACGTGACCACTGTTGGTAAAATGTCCATGAACGTAGGTCCAAATTATTTTTATTTAAATGACACATGTAAGCAGTAAGCAGTAGCCAAACCCAATCCAATGATACTATCGTTGACAGTGTTGCCAATTCGTCAACAGTTTTAGTATATTTTGGTTGGTATCCCGGTCAGGTGACCTGTTATCTAGTCATCATGCTGTTGATCTCTATCTCAGTGTTTTTGGTCTTTTTCCTATACAGCTCCAGAGACTGGAGACCATCACGCTGATTATTACCTTGGAAGCGGTTGCACAGAACGGAGATGCTGAGTTGTTGGTCATTCTGGCTGCTTTTCGTTGGTTTCTGTTGTAAACAATTTTTCCTGTCACGTGACCCATATTCCAGTATATATGGGTTACTCTCCTCTTCTTCTACGTCTTCCGCTACCACATTTGAATTGCTTACTATCACTTAGCATCTATGCTGGTGGATGTTCGTCCCGTTTTGGGTTTTCTTTCGCCGTGTAGGTCATGCTGTCGTACAATTTTTGTGGTTGGTTGGTTTCTATCCTGTCTCCTCTATGTTCATAACTTGAACCATTACTCTGTGGCGTTTAGCTGAAAACTTTTCTCGACGATTTTGTTGATTGAAGACCGAGATTTCCCGGAACTCAAAAAACCGTGTTTGAATTGGAAACTTTGCTCGACGGATCGGGAAAACTTTTCTATTTGCTCAAGAACCAAAAAAGTCGGGGGGGGCAGCTTTAAAATTTTCAAAAAGAGAAGGTGGCCAGAGGCTACATGGAAACGAATTTTTTGGTTTGGGTTCATCTTCGCCCTGGAAAAATAGTCGGAGATTGGGCACAAAGTTTCTGTATGAATTTCCGACCACAAAAGATGCTGACAGAGAGAGATGAACGGAAAAATGAGGAGGAGAGAGGGAAGGGGGTCAACAATGGCTCCTTGACCGCAGGAAAATCTTACTGTTTGATGAAAAAAGAAAATTTCGAACTTGGTTGACTCATTGTTCTGGTTGGTTGTAGTCACTTCCGGTTTTGTTTGACTTCCGTCCGTCCTTCCTTCTTTCTTTTGTGTTTTATTTGACTTTCTTTCGAAATGATTTCCCGCCGACTTTTCTTTTTGTTTCAAACTTCGAATTATTTATTTCTTATTGCTGTTGTTTAAGAAAAATTTTTAAGGTTGGTACCAGTGGAAGTGATCGGTTTGAAGTATTTTTGAAATTTGATTTTTCGGTCAATCCTCTTTTCTTTGTAGTATCTACTACGTCTGTTGTTGCTGTCATCTCTGTTGTGACAGTTTTTGTCGATTACGTCTTCTGACACCCGTTTTGATATTTTTTGCTGACTTTCTGTCACTCGATTCCTGCTACTAAATATATATCCTACCTCTCTGCCACAGGGTTTCCGTTATAGCAGCCCTTGCCATGTGGCTCCTGTTGTGCCGTGTTACAGATGTCATGTGACACCTTGTCCCGGATGTTCTGCTTGTTTCCTGTCGCGTGAGCTTTACTGAGGAATTTTGTGTTGTGTGTTCACTGACACGAATTCCATTAAGTTTCCCCTGGTCACGTGACCTCATTTGTGACATGCCGAGTCTTAATTCACTTCATCGCATCTTCCCTTATTTGGGTTAGTATCTATCCCGCTGCAGTTCTGTAGGTTATACTACCTCGTTCGTGGGTTGCTTCCTAGCCAGCTTCTCCTTTCCATCTGTCACTGTTTCTTTTGAGTTCTTCATTTCCTTACTTTCTTTGTCTGTTTCTGTGGTATTTCCCCCCCAACCTACTCCTCATCCTTACCTACATCCAGTCGTTTCTTCTGTCAGCTCCTGGGCTTGGAACTTGATGGTTGGGGTTTAACTGAGAACAGACCGTAGTTCCTTTCACGGGGACAGGTACAGAGAAGGTAACGACGCCTCCTTGAGGGGTTCCGTCTTTAAGTGGCACCCTACGGGCAATGGCGGTCTTACCTTTACTCCCCACTTGCTCGGGGCGAAGGCTGAGTGGACCTACATCCCGTTAGCACAAGGGGGATGATGCCCAGGTAGCTTTACAACCTACGATCTTCTGTCTTCTCTGTTCAACTTCACAACACTCACTTTCTCTCTTCTTTCCCTTCGCGGTTTCCTAGATACCCCACCGGTAATAGACCAATCAGGGTCCTAACACTCCTGTCCTGGTGCTAAGGTTTGATGAAAATGTGTGGTAGGTTCCTCCACGACCCCTAAAGAAAAGGTAGGAAATGAAAACCTGACAGAAAAAAAAGGGAAACAGAATTGCCTACAGGTAAGAACTCCAAACAAAAATTCGCATCATGTGTGTGTGTCATTCGGGGGACCGGGGGCACTCACGTTAATACCACTCCACAAATGATTTCGATTTTTCATCGGAATCGCTTACTTAATTGGAAATGTCCGTTCCAACAAAGGAAAGAAAAATGAGAAAAGTCTGTAAAATACACGTGGAAAACGAGTATATAAGTCATAACTCGAGGAGGAGGAAGGATGGGAGAGGAACAAGAGGAGAAGGGTGGCTGCAGGAAAATTGGCGTTTACCAAACGGACGGAAGTGAATTTAACCGATTCCGGGGGTGAGGGGGTTGGGGAAAACGTAAAAACCATTTTTGAAATTGCAACACAAATCAGTGAGTCACGTGGTACCAACCGACCATCAACAAGTCACCTTCCTCATTCGACAGCAGACGGGAGTCAAATTGTCGTGGCTCTAGACACTCCTCATTTAAATGAATTTTTAAAGATGGCGTCGATTATCGTTAAAATGTTTTGCTACGTTGATTCCCTAACGAACGGGAAGTTCGAGGAAATGAAAGAAAAGCGACATTTTCTTTTTAGGATGGGAAAATTAATTAGAATTAATTTTCGGAAAATATTTTCCTCCCTTTTCTACTTCCGGTTTGTTTTATCACGTTGCTCGAAAATGTTTTTTTGCTTTTCTTTTCCCTCCTCAGTCCTAATATCGACTTCTTCCGGTCTGCGTTGCTTTTATTGCCGGTTTTATGTTGTTCTTTTCGGTTTTCTTTTTAATTTTCTTTTGTTTGATTTTTATTCTTTTGATTTATTTATTTATTTTATTCTTTCTTGTCGTCTCTTTCTCTCTTTCCCTCCTCTTTTAATTGTCTGCTTTAATTGCTGACTTTTGTTTTTGTCTTCTGTTATGATCGGTGGAACTGCTTTACGCTGTTTTGTTTTTGTGATTACTGTCTTGTTTATTCGACTTGGGAAGAGAGAGAGAGAGATAGAGAGAAGGAAGACAAAAGGCAGGTGTTTGAGATAAATTCTGTCGTAGTAACAAAAGCAGAAAAAGGAAGAGGCAAGCTGACTGTAGAGCTGTATACTCAAGTGTTTCGGAAAGCAAGAAAAACGCTGTAGAAGACCGATTCGGTGTAAGAGTGTGCAGTATTTATGAAATGAATGAACCCAAGTGGTGTGCAATATTTTTGAAATGAGTCATCAGGTCAGGTGTGCAATATTTTTGAAATGAGTCATCAGTCAGGTGTGCAGTATTTATGAAATGAGTCATCAGTCAAGGTGTGCAATATTTTTGAAAGGAATCATAATTAAGCTTCAAGAGTCCGGGAGAAAACTCCTTCGAACTCTGTATAAACGTGTGCAATATTTATGAAATGATTATCTCTAAAGGGGGTGTGCATCATTTATGAAACGAAGTATCCCCTTCAGTGTGCAATACTTTTGAAACGAGATCCTAGGAAAAGTGTGCATTATTAATGAAACAAAGAATGGTTCTTTCGAGTGCGTTCTAATTTTCTAAACGCACAAAATAAAACCAATATTCGCGTATAAAAAGACCTGAGTGTTATGATGGGTAGTCATTTGGCTGTTGTTAAAATGAAGACGCGGAAATTGTGGATCCACTCCCAAAAGAACGTTGGGTGAGGAGGGCTAGCAGGGGCGTAGGGGAGGTGGGTAAGCGCCATCCTTTTTTTCACGTTCACCCGTTCGATTAATTTTAAGGCGGAAACGAGGACGTTCGCCTATAATATTGGTTAAACGCATTTATCATTATTAAAGGGCTGTCAGCAATGAGGGGAGTAGGGTGGAGCGGGGAAGGGTAGGACTCTTGACAAATTACCCAAAAACATTTTCTTACGGCCCCGATTTACCTCCGTGTTTCTCTTGTAATTAACTCGCTGACTTCTTACTCTTACCACTTTCCTCCCTTCCTCCCTCCCCGTCTCTTTCTTCTACTTTCTTCTCTTCTCTCTCTTCCACTTTCTTCTTCTTCTTCTTCTTTCCTTGTCCTGGTTTCAGTATCAATCCTTTGACGTATCCCAATTTTTGTTTCTATTTTCATACCCCTAACATTTACTGCTTAGGTAGGAAATGATTTTGGAAGGATTCTTTCAAAAGTAATGCACATCCTTAGCCAGAATTCATTTCATAAATACTGCACACTTGCAGTTGGGTTTCATTTCATAAATACTGCACACAGCGATGCAAATTTTTCTGCAAATATTGCACAATATTGCAGTTAATTTCATAAATACTGCACACAGCGATGCAGATTTCTTGTCGTAAATATTGCTCACTTGCAGTTGGGTTTCATTTCATAAATACTGCACACAGCGATGGAAAATTTATTTCATAAATACTGCACGCTTGAAGTTGGATTTCATTTCATAAATATTGCACACACCGATGTAGGTTCATTTCATAAATACTGCACACAACCATGGCGATTTCTTTTATAAATATGGCAACTTCAGTTGGGTTTCATTTCAAAAATATTGCACACATCGATGTAGGTTTTATTTCATAAATACTGCACACAACAATGAAGATTTCATTTCAAATATTGCACACTCCGATGTAGGTTTCAATTCCTAAATATACCACACTTTTAATTAGGATTTATTTCAAAAATATTGCACACTTGGGTTAGAATTTCATTTCATAAATCAAGCGCATTTTAATGAAGACTCCATTTCATAAATACTGCACACTCCCGCTGAATGAAAAAACATTTTTCAAAAGTAATACACAGATTTGATGGAGGAAGTTTCAATTTTTGCTTTCTGCAGAAACAAAGAAAAGAGGCGAAATTTCTTTTAGCCTCGAGTCGGATTAAGGTTTTACAGTTTTTCATCCCCCTCCGCCATTTTGTTTTTTTTCGGACGAATATTCCAAAGAGAAAAAGCTCCCGCGGCAATGGCTATTGCTTACATAGTTCTTGCATTAGGTCGGAGGTGAGGGAGGAGATTATGATGGAGAGAGCTGAGGTAGCCGGGGGTTGTCGGGGGAGGAGGGAAGCTGTTCTCACCCTCGAGATGAGAGACATGATCTTGGACGATATCATCGAACGGACGTGACTTTCTTCGCGTTTCTCAACTTTTTGTCAAGAGATCGTTGGAAAGAAATAAAAACAAAAGAAAGTTTCTGCTGTAGTTGGCTTCTGTTTTCCGGGGAAACAACAGGAAAAAAAAGGAGCTGAAGTTCGAAAAGTCGATTTCGCCCACAAACCGATGCCTTAATCCTTTAATAAGGAGATTTATCTAAGCCGGGATTATTTATTTAGGCCTAAGTTTCCGTTCTAAACCGGAATTACTTCCTTCTCTATATACTCTTTGTTCATTTATCGAAAAGGGAAAATCCATTTCCGGTTTTGGTGCAAATTTGAACTGTGACGTCACTTTCAAAAGTTTTTTTAAAAAATTTCTTTCCACGACTTTTCCGCCTTCTGCCACCTTTCTGCTAAAATCTTTCTCATTCTCGGATGCGACTCTTTTTTCGTGAGTTTCCCATTCGTTTTGATGACGTCATTTCCTGTCTACCAAGTCTGATTCCTCTTTCCGGGTTCAAAAACCGGAAGTATGGTTTAGATCTCTGGAACGGATTCATAACATCATTTTTGAAGTGACTGTTAGAGCTTTGTACTCAAGTGTTTCTGGAAGCGAGAAAAACACCGATTTGGTGTAAAAGTGTGCAGTATTTATGAAATGAATTGATCCAAGTCGTGTGCAATATTTTTGAAATGAAATCATAATAAAATTGCGAACTTTTTGTAGTGGTGAATTATTTTTGAACTGAATTATAAGTCGAAGTGTGCAATATTTTTGAAATGAGTCATCAGTCAAGGTGTGCAATATTATTGAAATGAATTTTCAGTCCAAGTGTGCATTATTTTTGGAATAAGTTTTTCTTCAGCTGCGTTATTTTTGAAACGACATCTTCATGAAATGTGCTATTTTTGAAATGAGATTTGTATTTAGGTGCCATTACTTTGAAAAGAATTATGATATGTGCATTATTTTGAAAAGTTTTCTTCAGCTGCGCGTTATTTTTGAAACGACATCTTCATGAAATGTGCATTATTTTTGAAATGAAATCTGAATTTGTGTGCTCATTACTTTTGGGAGGAAATTTAAATGATATTGTGCATTACTTTTGAAATGACATTCTCATTAAAATGTGCATTATTTTTGAAATAAATTATTAGTGGAAGTGTGCGATTTTTTTGAAATATGTTCTTTCTTCAGTTGTGTTCTTCATTTTATCGTTATTACAATGTGCATTATTTTTGAAACGAGATTTGAATTCATGTGTGCATTACTTTTGAAATGAAGTATCACTACTTTGATATACGTCGTTCTTCAGCTATCCATCATTCATGATACGAGACCTTCGTTAAAATGTGCATTATTTTATGTCTTCTGCTGTGCATCACTTATGAAACGACATCGCCATGAAACTGTAATTATTCCTTAGGCGACCAAAGACTGTACGCACGAAACAGATCCAGACTCTACTTGTATCTATCATTCGCGTATCTACAAAATCGTGTTGGTCGCACCGCGAAACTTTAAAATCGCAACATCCAAACGACCGATGATGACATCCGGCCTAGACAACAGCCTTCCACTACTCTAAAATGACAAAAAAAGCAGAAAGAAGGTGAAAGAAGGAAGAGATTGACCGGTAGACGTGATGGGGGGTTGATGATGGTGGTCGGGGAGGAGGAGAGGGAGGAAAAGATGGCCGCGTAAAATATGTAAAAGCACGTACAACAGGAAGGTTCTTCGATTAGAGGAGTTAAATTAATTTAAATCGGGTGTCAGCAGCAAAGCGATTAATCATTTCTTGTCGTCGGTCGGTTGGGTAGGGTGGAGCGGGGCAGTCGGAGTCAGGTGGGGGCACTGTCTGTGGCTTCTGACGGGATCATTTCTATTCATCCGTTGATTTCAACATCGTTTGACGATAACAGCGGTCTCATAATTTTAATCATTTTTCATCATCATCATTCGATACTCCCGACGTTTTAAGGGATGAAGTGAAGGGGAGGTTAATCACGACTTATCCTCTTTTATGTCTCTCTCATCACCCCCACCCCACCCCACCCGCCCCATCTTCTTTTGTTTGGGGCCCATTGTTTTCACCTGATTGAAAAATAAAAAGGAGAAGCTCATCGTGGTAATTTTCCCTCCGACAGAACTTCCCCAACGTCTTGGGAAAAGTGTTTGGGGGTAGGAGGAAGAGGGTAGCTTTCACTCTTTTTATAGTCTGAGAATGATGAATGAATTTCCTGTTGGTTTATTGCTGTTTACACTTTTCTCGGTGAGTGTGCTTCATGGACCAGCTACGATTCAGCACAGCCTTGGGTTGTCTTGACATCGTTAGGGGTTGTTTCGGATTTTCTCAAGACACCCATCCTTAAATTAAAATCCTCACGACCGGAAATTAGTGCCACGTCCCACCCCTCTCCCACTCATTTTATGTCTGTGAAGATGTGACTAGTACCACGATAAGAGATCGCAGCATCACCTCTCCGAATTGCTGACGAAAAGAGTTTGAACCTGAGTTTCGAGTCTAGTTTCACCTGACCTGAGTTGAACCTGAGTTTTTATCGACCCCGCTTTACCCTACATACCTTCTCTTACTTTCTGTTTCGTTTCCCGATGGTTTTCCTTCAAATTAATTTCATAAATACTGCACACTTCTAATTTTCAATCAAATTGCCTACTTTAAATCTTATTTCAAAAATAATGCACACCTTTATCGAGAATGCATTTCATAAGTAATGCACACTTTTGGGGGAAATTCATCTCATAAATATTGCACACTATTTGCTAAAAATTTTTGTAAATAAAGCGCATATGTGGGGTGAAGTCATTTCAAAAGTATTGCACGCGTTGTCAGGAATTTTCTTCATAAATATTGCACAGTGTCACTGAAAATTTATTTCAACACTTACATCGCCATTTCATTTCATAAATACTGCACATTTCAAAGTTTTAGTCAAATCGTCTGGTTTTGTTCTTTTACTTATTCCCTAGGGAACACTTATAGTAGGGTCTTATTTCAGAAATAATGCACATCTTTGGGGAATGCATTTCATAAATAATGCACACTTTTGGGAAATCCATCTCATAAATATTGCACACTATTTGCTAAAAATAATTTTTGTAAATAAAGCGCATAGTTGGGATGAAGTCATTTCAAAAGTATTGCACAGTGTTCAATTATTTCAACACTTATATGGACATTTCATTTCATAAATACTGCACACTTTTCGGGGGTATCTATTACATAAGTACTGCACATGTTTATAGAGGAGTTGAGTCTTATTCGGTCTGTGTGTATTTGAATGCAGCATCCGGTTTCCGCGGTATGGTTGGTCCTGCCAGAACTAGATTGTCTTGTATGATGGTTTGTATGACTTCCGGTTGGTTTGGATACATGCTCAGCCTTGCTGTCGTTTGATTTTGTTATTTTAACACTATGACGACAGGAGGTCTAATGTAGATTTCATCGTGTCGGTGGAACTGACTCTCATCCTGCCTGAGCACTAATATTTTAAATTCACAACATATGAACTTCAGCGTCCACTAACTCACACATCTGAAAATCAGTCATTTTGCGAAATTCCTAACCCGGCATTGTGGTAAACACAAACTTATATCAAAAAATCAATTAACTCATGTCACCTTGTCGCACACCTTTTTCTCTTCTCTTGAAAATCTTTTCCGTAATTAAACCCCCGTCCTCCCTTCCGCCATCTCCAAGTGAGCACACGCTTCTCGTAATGAATAAATCACCTTCATGAACGTATGAATAGAAGGCGGTGTACGGGGGAGACCGCGGGAAGTCAATATTCCACCTCTCTCCACCCGTTCGCTTCTATTCTTAAAATAATTTCTCATTAAAACGGTTCGCTTTGTTCGTTATTAGTTTTTTCGTTGTTTCTCTCTCTCCTCCTCCTCCTCCTCCTTCCTTCCTCTCCTCTTTCATGCACAGGAGGTTCTAAATTCATTTGAAAACGTCTTGCCACTATAATTAGGGAAATTCGAAAGTGAAAATGGCGTGAAAAAGAGGGGAAATACGTTCATCAATTGAGAAAACAAAGAAAGAAAATTCTCTCTTTTATTCCTTTCTCCCTTTCTCTCTTTTTTTCTTTTTTCTCTCTTTTTCCTTTTCTTTTCCTCTGCATTAAAGATTAAAGTGCTTTCACGTTGACCTCCCTTCTTGAATTCTTTCTTGTTGATAATTTTAGAAACTTCTTTTTCTTGACCTCTTTCACACTTTATCAGACTCGTTTCCCTTCCTTCCCTGCCCCCGCCGCTCCCATCCTTTTTTTCATTCTTTTGATTCGAACCTTTTCCCTCCGAGAAAATCCACATTTGCAGGGTTTCTGTCGGCAGGAATACAACCACCCAAATGTGTCCCGCATTAACAACTCACAATCGCACAGCCGAGTGTTTAAGGCTCTTGAGGAAGCACAGTGCAATGCTGTATTAACCGGCTCCAGTCGCCCCACTGTGGGGTCATGAAAACGTTTGACGCCGGTGAGCCCACGGTGGTGCCATGCAATATTTCACAAACACTATTGGCTGAATGCCGATGACGTCACATTCGGAAAACGTTGAGCATACGTCGCTGTCGATCTTATACTTATGCTGTGTATGAACTGAAAGCAGTTTACGGTATCAATAGACAGTCGAGTTGATTTCATAAAGTGGTGAACGTTTAGACAAGGATGTCATTTCATAAGTAATGCACAGCTAAGAAAGGCATTTTTCAAAAATAATGCACACTTTGACTGATAATTCATTTCAAAAATATTGCACACTGATATCCAGAATTCATTTCAAAAGTATTGCACGCCATCACTCAAAATTTATTTCAAAAATATTGCACAGTGTTACCTAGAATTCATTTCAAAAGTATTGCACACTTTTGCCCAGATTTCATCTCAAAAGTATTTAACACTTTCATTCAGATTTCATCTCAAAAGTATTGCACTGTTACAATAAATTTTTCTCAAAAATATTGCATTTACAATTTTTCAAAAGTATTGCACACTGTTACCCAGAATTCATCCCAAAAGTATTTAACACTTTTATTCAGATTTCATCTCAAAAGTATTGCACACTTTTTCTCAAAATGTATTTCATAAACATTCCTCTCTTTTGCTCAGATATCATTTCAAAAGTAATGCACACCTTTACCCAGAATTCATTTCAAAAGTATTGTACATGTGAGCCAAGACTAAACTCTTACGTCATGCAGTTTATGGCAGAACTTATCTCGAGTATAACGGCCACTCTTCCACGCAGTCAATCTACACTTCCTAAAACATTTCATTTCAAAAGTAATGCACACTTGAATTTATAAAATCTATTTCCAATGTAAACATTTTTATTAATTTTAATCGTTGTTTAAACGCAATCATCATTCAATAAGCGGAAATCGATAGTGAATCAGTAGAAACCGGAAACGGCTCAGAGGACCACCTTCCAAAAAAGACAAAAAAAAAATTTTTCCTCCGAACTTATAAAATTTAAACGACAAACCCCATTTTCCACGGGCTCCAAAAAGCGGAAATAATTCATCCCCAGCCTTCGCCAACAGGGTAGGAAAGGGTGGTTCGAAGGACCCGTGGTCATCGTCGTGGCACTAGAGAAACCACAATTTACGGATTTCAGTGTAAACTACAGGAGAGCGTTTTTCGGTTTTAATTTATTTAAAATGTTTATTTAATATCGGTTTAAATAATTCATTAGAAATGGAGACCTTGGAGAGGATGTGGAGGCTGAGGAGATGGTGGTAGTGGTGGTGGGAGGAGAGTAGAGAGAGAAAGGAAAAATGGCGGACTGCATTCAAAGCGGATAGAGCTGTGTGTGGGTCTCTTCGAGGGAGACCAACTCATAATATAAGCAAACATTGTATTACATTCTCCATTAAAAGTTGAAGATTTTATAAACTAGCCGGTAAATGTGATAAATATTCAGTAATTTCGAGAGTTGGGAATAAAAGCCGGGTCAACAATATTCGCCAGATTTATCACTTTTACCGTAATACTCTACACTGCGTTCTGCTTTTCATAATATTCATGAAGTAAAAGTTTGTGGTGGGTGTGCATATCCATATACCCTACATAAGTTTAGATAAATTTGCGTTATCTATAGGTAATTGTAGTTTCTACTACACGTGTGCATTACTTTTGAAAAATAACAAAAAAACTTTCGTTCAAACAAGTTGCGAACAAAAACGAAACTTAATTTAGAACAAGACTTTTGAAAGGAATTTGGTGAGTGTGCATTATTTATGAGATGAGGGCTTCAGATAACTATGCATTACACATAGCTAAATGTTGTTTATACGTCAGGTGTGCATTACTTTTGAAAGAAAAAAGGCGTTTCGTTCGTTCGTTCGTCTAAACACCTTTCTAAGTTGCGCGCTCAAATATGACTTATGAAATGAATTTTTGTGATGGGTGTGCATTATTTATGAAATGAGTGCTTCAGATAAACTTTCATTATCTATGGGTGAGTTTAGTTTATACTACAACTGTGCATTACTTTTGAAAAATGAAAAACTTTCGTTTAAATACAGTTGCCCATTCAAACAAGACTTTTGAAATGAATGTGGTGAGTGTGCATTATTTATGAAATGAGAGCTTCAGATAAATATGCATTGTACATAACTAAATGTAGATTATATGCCAGGTGTGCATTACTTTTGAAAAATAAAATACTTTCGTTCAAACGAGTTTCTAAGTTGCGCACAAAAACAACACTTTTAAAATGAATTTGGTTAGTGTGCATTATTTATGAAATGAGTGCTTCAGATAAACGTTCATTACCCATAGATAAGTGTAGTTTCTACTACAAGTGTGCAATACTTTTGAAAGAAAAAATCGTTACGCTCGTTGGTCTAAACACGTTTCTAAGTGTCTCACTAAAACAAGACTCTCAGCTTATAGTCTGTTGTCAGCTGGAGAGTATATACAGATTCAGTATATACAGAAGTATGAGAGTATAAAAAGAAAGTAGAAGAAAAGGATTATAAGGAGAGAGAGAGGGAAAGAAAGGAAGGAAGACATACAGGACGGAAACTGAAATAGGAAAGAGTCTGTCGTCGAGGTGGTGATGGTGGTCAATAAGAAAGACATACGCGTGTGTAGCGAAATAACGTGGCAGAAGAATCACATTTTCTGAAGGAAGGGCTTTCGTAAGAGGACATGTTAACCGAACGACAATAATCAAAATTTCCAGTCATGAAACATGGCGTGGGATTGTTCTTGACATATCCTAAGTAGATCTGCCACGAGCTCAATACTACTAAACTACAACTTTTATTTCCCTCTTCGTCCTCTCTCCTCTCCTCTTCCCTCCTCCTCCTCCTCTCCTCTCTCTCTCTCTTTATCGAAAAATGAGTTTGTAACTTTCGAGTTCTTTTCCCCTCTCATCCCATCTTCTTTGTCTTCTTCCTCCTCCATCTTTTTTCTTTTGCTTTTTCTAGAGGTTTCAAAACCTATTTTCTTCGGTGAGTGAAAATTCTTTTCTCATTTTCCGAATGAAAAGCTTTCGATTGTCCTTCCCACTAATCCTTTGTTTTCCTTTAATTTCTTCTGCTTTGTGTCATCTTCTACCAAAGGTTGAATTTTCTTTTTTTTATCTTTCGATTGTTCTCTTTTGTTTGAAGTGTGGTAGTGAAAGTAATTCAACACAATCCAGTGTTCGGTTCCCAGGACCAGCCAGGGGATGATTTATGCACATTATTTGTTGCTACTTATCTCTTTGTATCTACTAGAGGAGTCTAAGACCTGCTACCTATACTTCCTGTTCTTGTGAGGACTTTTGGGGTGTCTTTACTACTTTGTGTTATTTGCGAAAATTTTTTGTCACAGAGTTTGTGTCTGATGCTTACTACGGTCTGTAATTCATTTCAAAAGTAATGCACACCCCTTCATAGATGTCATTTTTTAAATTCTGTACACTCCTACACTGAATCAAACACTTTTGCGTATGATCAGTAACGCATAAGTCATTCCACAAATATTGTACACTACCATCCTGCATCCCTGTACAGTGAGACCAATTTTTCATATAAGTGTTACTGTATGGCAGAACAACCCAGATGTGTTGCTAAAGGTTTTGAGAGAAGGCAGTACCGGATCAAGAAGTAGAAGTTCCAGAATGGCACGTTCAGGTTGGGTTTGATTGAAAGAGACCAACGAAAAGGTGATAGCCTATTTCTTCTTAGCACACTCAGATAATAGTTTCTCAGATGTTTAGCTAATAGACGATGCTAGCTCCATGAAATTTAAGAAAACATAGACATTAAAGCTTCAGGTTGTTGAGCAACATTTGTGAACTTTAATCGTTCGTGGAAGTGTGCATTATTTATGAAATCAATTCTACTTTTATAACATATACTTATTGTAGACACTACTAAGGTATGGAATTCAATTCAAAAGTAATGCACACTCCTTCAAAGATGTCATTTTTTAAATACCAGACCGAGAGATCCGTTTCATCGACAATACATAAGTCATTCCATAAATATTGCACACTGTCATTCTCCATTCCTTTCATAAATAATAGACAATTTAACGAAGGATTCACTTCAAAAATATTGCACACGTTTACTAATCGAAGATTCACTCGAGGCAAACCCGAGAACGTGCTTTAGTCCTAATTATCTTCTTTAGGTTTGCTGACACTTTTTTGATGAGATGAGCTAAACCTAAAGACATTAGTGATTAAAATGACTATCCTCCGTTCAGATTCGTTCAATATTCACGAAATAAGGTCATCAATAAACGTGTGCAATATTTTTGAAGTGAATCCTTCGTTAAATTGTCTATTATTTATGAAAGGAATGGAGAATGACAGTGTGCAGTATTTATGGAATGACTTATGCGTTACTGATCGAACAGATTCTCTCGCAAAAGTGTTTGATTCAGTGTAGGAGTGACTGGTATTTAAAAATGACATCTTTGAAGGAGTGTGCATTACTTTTGAAATGAATTGCATACCTTAGTAGTGTCTATAATAAGTATATGTTATAAAAGCCGAATTCATTTCATAAATAATGCACACTTCCACGAACGATTAAAGTTCTCAAATGTTGCTCAACAACCTGAAGCTTTAATGTCTATGTTTTCTTAAATTTTGCTGGAGCTAGCATCGTCTATTAGCTAAACATCTGAGAAAGTATTATCTGAGTGTGCTAAGAAGAAATAGGCTATCACCTTTTCGTTGGTCTCTTTCAATCAAACCCAACCTGAACGTGCCATTCTGGAACTTCTACTTCTTGATCCGGTACTGCCTTCTCTCAAAACCTTTTAGCAACACATCTGGGTTGTTCTGCCATTCAGTAACACTTCCTGTATGAAAAAAGTCGGTCTCACATTGTCTCAGATGACTTCTTTCACACTCTCCTGACAACCCAATCCAACATAACCAAGCTTTTGAGAGCTTATTTGTCTTACCATCCTCCGACACGCACTCTGTACTATCGTAAAACAGATTCATTAATCCAAATGAAACATGAAATGGCTTCAAGATGGCTTTAATCAGGGAATAAAAAGGAAAGGAAATGAAACAAATCCAAAAGCGAGAGAGAAATATGATTAAGAAGAAAGTGGGAATAAAGTAGCGATAAAAGAGAAAGAAAGGTGAGGGAAAGGAAAAAGGTTGTAAAGCTAGCAGAAGAGAAAAAAAATTTTTTTTAATGAGACCGAGAAGAATCAGAATAATTAGAGGCAAGGCAACGAGTCTGAAAATTAGTTTCCACCATTTTCTGCTTGTGAAGGTTTCGTTATTAACTCTCGACGCTGTTGCGGTTCTTTGACTGTCGTCAGTTTCGAACGAATGAACAAAATTATCAAAGAAGGGCGTAGAGGGAAGAAATTTGGAGCAAAGCCCTCCTCCCAATCCCCACAAAAAAAACGAAGCCAAAGAAAAAGATTTTCTAGGCATTAGTTCTAGTGACACGTCATTAGCCAAAAGCCGAGAATAAAAGATTCCTGTCGTTCTGTTAAAATTTTATCTCGGGGAAAAGAATCACCGGAAACGAGGTTGTAACATCCTAATAATTAGACCGGAAGACGAAATAACGAGTTGAAAATGACAGATAAGAACAAAAACGGCAAAATAGACTCAAGTCTGCATTTTTTCCTTTCTCCTTGAAGGCGGTGGATTTGGGAGGGAGAGGAGGAGGCTAAAACACATCCTCACCGGAAGTTGATATTTGTAAAATAGAAGTGACGACAAAAATAAAATCGGCCAAGGAAACCAGAACCAAAAGTCTAAATTTTTATCTTCAATTTGGGTTGTTAAGATGGAAACCACTGCCTTCTCGTAATGGATTTTGGGCTAAGCCAATTTGTTCTCCTTTTATATTTGTAAATTTATGGCGCCACGTAACGCGGAATGGGATTTACTTTACGAACTATTTTTATTTGTTTCGTTTTGTTTTATTACATATATATATATATATATCATCAGATAATTATCTGAAGACATAAATACTGATAAAGATGAAATCTCTTGTGCACGTGCGTTACTTATGAAATGAAAGATTTTATACGCGTGTCTGTTGGGCTGTGAAATAGTTTGTGTTGGAAGCGTGCATTACTTTTGAAAGTTATTCTTCAGATAAGCCTGCATTATCTTTGAAATAAATTGTTTGCGATGGTGTGCAGTATTTATGAAACGAGATTTTATAGGAAACTGCCATATTTATGAAATGAGATGTTTGCAAAGCTGTGCAGTATTTATGAAAGGAGATGTATGGGATACTGTGCAGTATTTATGAAAGGGATGTGGGATACTGTGCAGTATTTATGAAATGGATGTGGGATACTGTGCAGTATTTATGAACTGTGCAGTATTTATGAAATGAGGTATTTGTGATACTGTGCAGTATTTATGAAATGGATGTTTAAAGCTGTGCAGTATTTATGAAATGGGATGTGTGGGACACTGTGCAGTATTTATGAAAGGAGATGTATGGAATGCTGTGCAATATTTATGAAATGAGAGATATGGGATACTGTGCAGGGTTTATAAACTAAGCTCTTTTACAATTGTGCAACATTGTGAGTTTGTTCGTGAATCATTTGTGAGTGTGCAATATTTATGAAAAATTCATATCTTAAAACTGTTCATTATTTTCTTTAGGAAAACTATTCCTCAAAGTGTGCATTACTTATGAAACGAATTCCTTGTGTACCGTACTCTTTAATTTACGATATGAAAACTTCTTAAGGTTGTGCAGGACTTATGAAATGAATTTAGGGCGTACGTGTGCATTACTTATGAAATTAAATGCTAAGAACTGTATGCTACTTGCGACCCGGAGTATGGAGGGGTGTCTTTAAAAAATAGAAAAAAATTTTAAGGCTGGTTTGGAAGACATTCTATCGTGCAATATTTATGAAATGATTTTTAAATAATTGATTTTGTTTATTTCTTCAACCGGAAATCACTTTATCACTTTCACAGTTAAATTAGAGACCCAAATCTCTTCTTCTTGTCCTTCGTTTTCTTTCCAGAAGAAGAACCATCAGGATGTAAAATCAAAATGAGGGGAAAGAAGGTGTTGTACCGAATAAATTTTAAAACACTGCAGAGGAAAGCCGCAAAACCACCTCCCAGACTCCCACCCATTCCTTTACCCAAATCTATTATTTGAATACAAATTTTCACGGCTAGAAATTTAAATTAACTCAGAGAGCGTCACAACGGACCGTTTGGTGTCATTCCCCGCCGCCTTTGTTTTTTATTATTCATTTATTTATTTAATCTCAAAAGAGTACTAAAATCGCTTTGTACCAGAACGCATATAAATAACTTTGACGGATTTATATAATCAAGACACGGATGGGTTATTAAGTTAATTAACAAAACTTAAAAAAAGTTTTCTAATTAATGAGAAAAGAAAATGTATTGTGGCGGTCAGGTGGTCGACTATGACGCCATTTTGAACTTGAAATGATTAACGTAGTAGTGACGTCACTTATATGGCGTTCTCAACTGTGCGGGAAAAAAATTTTCGTCTGTTTTCAATCCAAAACGGAAAATAATCTATTTTAAATTATCTGTGAATTTATTTAAATCTCTTTTACGTATTTATCATACGTATTTGTGTTCGTTTACGGAATTTAAGTCGTAAACCGTGAAATTATTAATCAATTTGAACGAAATTAATAAATTGGAAAAATGTGTCCAGGTATGTTCCATTGAATCAATCAATACTTTATCAATCACCGTCAAATTTGATTTATGATATTGGGATAAGGTGATTCGTTTCGTTTTATTTTGGAAATTGATTTATATATTATAAATAAATAACTGAAATATTTATTATAGGCTTGTAAGAATGTTGGGTTTTAGGTTTGAGGATGTCATTTACAGGGCTAACCCATTATCAAAGAGAATTGATTTGTTAGTTATTAGTAAGAAGTTAGCTAATAAGTGTGCAGTATTTTTGAAATGAATATTTCATACTGGGGGAAGTTTTTATGGAAGGAATTAGTCAGACAAGTGCTTGTCCCTGTTGTAATAAGATTTTGTTGAGTTGAGGTCTTGGTGAAGGTGTGCAATATTTATGAATTGAATCTTTTATTAAGAATCTGGTTATTCAAGGAGATAACTCTTCGTTAGAGGGTGGATTACTTGTGAAATGAGTTCCCATCAGTTGTTGATTGTTTGTAGGTTATGGTTGCCAAACGAAAGACCATGTCAACATCAAATCTCTTTATTGATTGCTGATTGGATATTGTTTGATTTGAAAGCTATTAATGTGGCTAACCTGGCTAATCTGAGGATTAACTGATTTGATTACCCTTGTTGGTTTATGTTAAAAACTCATTTTTCAAGGTGTGTCTCAATTCGTTTCATTTCTCTTGAGTATAATGAGATGTGAGAGGCAACTCCATCTCTCAACTGTTACTTTGCAGATTCAACATTTTAGCCACTTAAGCAAACACCTCCCAGAATTTAAAACCGATTTACTGGAGGTTATGTAGTTATACTATTAAATGACAAAGTTATGTATTAGTAGATAAACTTTTTCCAACTTCCAGATTTATAGATAAACACACAGTATCAAGGAGTAGGTAATGATTTTCTCGACTATTTGTGTTGGTGGAGTTAGTTGTACTGAGTAATTCATTAATGAAACGATTCTTTTACAAAAGCCTGCTCTGCTGATAAGTTGAGTTTGAGATTAGAATTTACACTAAGAGTGAGCCGATTTGTTTTTCAGGAAAGTGATTGTTACCTAACAGTCCTGGGTGTGCATTATTTATGAAAATGAGTATATCCAAAACCTGCATTACTTTTGAAATGAACCACTTGTGGGTGTGTATCATTTTTTAAAATTATTTGTGGTAGTTTCTTTCTGATGTGGATTCTAAGTATTTTTAGTTAATTTGTGCATTACTTATGAAAAATTGAGATTCAAGAGTTTCAATGTTATGAAGGGGTTTTTGTTATTGTCGAGAATCATTTCAGTCATCTTTGATTGATTAGGCATTCCTCATGTCACCATCATTGCTGACAGTCAACATTCGAAACCAGGTCACTTGTTTAGGATGTTGAGAAGCAAATTGTATCTCGATAGACATCCATACATATAATTACATACTGTCTTGTTATATTCTATGTTGTATGATTTCATTTTCATTGGGTACTTGTATTAAATTATCAAAAGGGGGGGTGGAGGTGAGGACAGAAGGTTGGAAGGTTAATGGCGGAGGTGGATGAAATAAATTTGTATTCATTGTTTACACTTACACAAATAAAAAGAAGGAAAATGAAAACAAAATAATAATAAATTGGTTGTATTCACTTTAAGTCCTTCTCCAGTCGACAATAAAATCCATGTTAATGGATGCGTGAACGGTGAAGGAAAGGACGGGACGAGACGAGGCGACTAATTTCACGTAAAACAATAAAAAGGAAAAGGTCGACAGCAAATGGGGAAAAAAGGAAGGATAATGAATGGAAAACCCAAAGCTGGGGCTGGGTGGGTGAAAGTGAACTAAAGGAATATGGTCGAACGCTTTACTCAACTTGTTTCTTCTTCTTTTTAATTAACTTAAACGCATTCGCCATTGTTTGGATGTGGCACAAGAAAAAATTGCAAAATTCAAAATGGCGGGTTATTCATATCCGGTTTAATTGGACCATAATCTTCAAGAATATATTTATGGTAACACATCACCATTTGAGGAATGAAAATTAATAAATCAATAAAGCTAAATGAGAAGGTGGAAGACAGTCTGCTGCTGGAGTACTACTAGAGTCAGTTCAGTGGTTCAAATTTTTGACTTGGCAGTTTTGCTAAATCTTTTTGGAACTTTTTGGAGTTTTTTTTGTCATCTCCCTCTCTTCTCTTCCCATTTATGCTTAAATAAGTTTCCTTCAATCATTCACTCTTCCAATTATTCCCTCAAGGTTTGGTGATAATTCTACTGATCCCACTTTCAACTGAAATCTTTTATCAGTTCAGTCCACAAGTATTCGGAAAAAACTTTTGGTTCATTCAGTCACTCAATCAATCAATCAATCATTTTTATTAATAAGTTTTATTCTTAAGTTATCAACTGAGTGGGTTAAAAAAGGTTTCATGAAACAAAATTTTTCTTTTCAGCAGGTCATACATTCCAGTTTTGGGGAAATTTTTGGTTTTGTGAGAAATTTGCTTTTCCGTTTCCGTTGCACGTTTTTCTGTTTTGTTTGTTTAGAAGTGGAAATTTGAAATTTTGATGAGATAACTTCAGAAACAAGGAGAGGAAAAAATTGAAAAACAGTTCAAAATGGAGTCCGGAAGGAGTTCTGTGGGGAGGAGAAGCACCTGTGAATTTTTCACTAAATATTAAAGATGACCTCTTCGGGGAATGCTGTAGGTTTTTGTTTCGCCTCGAGGTCTTCGAAGGTCGGCATATAAAAATTCAATAAGTTCACGCGAGAGAGATGAGTTTGTGGAAAATGAGGAGTGTCGATGTGTTTTTCCGGTTCTTCCGGTTTCCCTACAAAATGGTGGATGTGGAGGAAGAGGAGAGAAGAAGGGAATCCGAAATATCAATTCGGGCTTTCGACTTAAAAAAATTTTTTTTGGGGGTATATATCAAAAAGTTTATCTGAAGTGTAGAGATGGGGAGTATAAGTCTAACATTTCGAAGTTATACAAATATAATGCGATTAATCGTCGAGGAAAAAAATTTTTTCACGTCATTGCAATGGCACACGAAGTTGACGTTAAATCCGCATCCGGTTTGCTGCGTTCCATAGAGTATAAAAACCGCGGTGAATAAATCTTTTTTAAACGGCCCTCTATAATCATTAAAACCGGGAGAACATGGATCAGCATAAAACAAATCTTCCCCCGTCCTCCATCTTTCTGTTTTTATTAAAATTATACGGCGTTATGATTATGAGAGAGAGAGAGATTGAAGAGCAAATTATGCTGGCTTCGGCTTTACCACCTTCTGATGCCCCCAAAAATTTCGTAAGAGGAAAGAGAAAAACGTTTGTTTTTGGTTTTAATTTCATGTCGGAAGTTTCCAGAAACCGGTTTTTGGGGGCTTAATGCAATAATTCGTGAGAGTGTATCATCCGAATAAAACAAAAAAGAATTAAAAGACTAACAGCTGTTTGCTGTTGGGGAAGAGGACAGTACAAAAATTTTGGAAGTGGTTGGAAAATTGTTTTTGGTTATCTTGTTTACAATTTTGGTTTATTGTTTTATTGGTGAAAGCGTTTGTGTTGTGTGACAGAAAACCGGAAATTGGGTTTTGAAACTATTTCCTCCCTGGGTTTTGAGTTTCTTTGTTGGTCCGTAAACCACAGGTGGACGGGATAGGTTGGGAGCCAAAAACCGCAGCGTGACCTTCACCCATGATTTTGTGACCCAGTGACCCAGTTTATGATTTATTCCCAAAATTAGCGGAAACTAAGTGATATCAGGTTAGGTCTTTTTATTTCATAAATAATGCACACTTTTCCTTAATCCAGGGGTGACAATTTTAACGAAGATCAGCTTTGAACATCGCAATATGCGATGAGGAGCCTATTCCTCCTCCTTCGTTCCACTCACCTCCCTTCCAAATTCAATTATATTATGTATAATATGTATATTATAAATAATGCAAAGGGTGATCGATATTAAAAGTTAATGAAACAAGAAAAGTTTTCTCATCGTATAGTAAAAAATTTTATTTATTTTTTGAATTCCTTCCGGAACTTTAGTCAAAGACAAGTGTTTTAGAAGAACGCCTCCATCTTTGTTTTTACTCCTTCATTTTCAGTACACTCAGGTTTCTTTTCCCGCGCTTTTCACTCTCCACACGTATCCCAAGTTATGCTATTCAAATTTCAACAGCGGATTTGAATTTTCTATATTTTAAAGCTGACATCTAAGAAGACGTAAGACTCCATTACGATCTCGTGGAAATGTGTCGTTTATATACGTTGGAATGTAAGAAGACATACAGTTCCATTGCAATAAAGGAAGCGCTTACGTCTTTTTATACATAATTTGAAAACTTGTTTCATGTATAGGCAAATCGTATCAGTAACTTCTGGAGTGTGATACAGTTTGTCTACTTCACTGTAAATGTCTGTGGTCTCTTCTCCTCCTCCTCCCCCCAAGCGAAGCCTAACTCACTTTAAAAATGATTTTAGTCTCAAATTTTTCTGAGAGTCAGGAATCAACATTCACTCAAATGAATTCGTTAGGGAAGACGTTCAATAAACACGAATAAATAAAAATAAGTGTGCAAGAATTATGAAATGAAAAAATTCAAGTTGTTTATTATTAAACATAAAAAGATGAGTCTTGTCGTGGGGATTCCGTAAGAAAGTACGTCATCTTATAATTCTTTTGTGACCTGTGAAATGAATTCTGTTAAAAGTGTGCATTATTTATGAAATAGAGAGTTTGGTTTACAAGTGATGGAGAGGCGGATCGATGTGCATTATTTATGAAATGAAAGAAGGCGACGCCTTACTAAAAGTGATTAGACTGTATCCGTGGCATCTTTTTTTCCTGTTTTTTGCGGGTTTTTGAGTTTTTGTTGGACTGCACACGTGTCCTTCGTCGTGACACTGAAACAAAACACCAAAAGTTGTTGATGTATGGGGTAATTGCCGCCTCCCCCAAAAAGGTTTTGAATCTCAGTTTTCACTTGGAAAAGAAAATTGCCCTCATCATCTTGGGTTGAAAAGCAGAATGATCCCCTTGATGCGTGGCAGGAGATAAAAAGAGACCACCGCGGAAGAGGAAAACCATCTTTTCATCTTTTCTTCTCCGGAATTATGTTCATTCAGCTTCCTTTTTTGCTCTCATTGTTTTTTGTCCCCTCATCTGAGCTTTGAAAGCTCACACGTCGAGGTTAACTGTCGCCGGTGGTTTTTGAGTCTTGTTGAAAACTCACGAAGAAGGTTGATGAGGAGAAAGGCGCACGTGCACTTCGCCATATTCCACATTTCAACGAACAGTCACCCCTGGGGACCCGTTCCTCATGTAAAATAGAGAGCTTTCCCTATCTCTCTCGGAGTGAAGTTCCGGTTTTTGAGTTTTGGAAAACTTCCGGAAAAACCTCGAACCGGGAGAGAGGCTTTTGTCAAAACTCGAAGTAATCTATCAAATCTTCATCGGATTTTCACGTTCTATCTTATCTATGGGAGGTAGGAGGTGGTGGTGGTGGGGGGCTTTGGAGGAAGTAGATGCGATGACGTCATTTTACCAGAACCAAATTCTTGGCGTAAGAAAAGCGTTGAAGTAATTTCTTGATTTAAGTTTTCCTATTTCTTTCTGCTGTCGACCCTCGAGGAAGACGGAAATTCTTCTTCGTTTTCTTCTTCTTCTTCCCTTTTCCCTGTTCTTCTTGAAGGAGGAAAAACTAATTCGAGTTTCATTAAGTCGTAGCCCTTTTAAGTTTTTAATTGTTTTGGGTTCCTAAGAAATGAGTCAGAAAAGTTTTTTTAGTTTTGTTGTTTATGCTTTCAAACATTGGGTTGCTGTAGTGAAGGAAATTCTGCGGCTCGTTTCCATTGTAGTGTGATTCAGTGCTTAGTGTTGTCGCCTCTATCTCTTCTTTGCCTTTTCTATTGTTCTTCCGCTTTCTTATATTTTTCTTTTCTTCCTGTCTTTTTAATTCTGTTTCTTCTTTCTTTCGCATCTTTTTTATTTCCGTTTTGTCTGATTCCTTCTTCCATCTCTTCTC
>JADMLL010000347.1:0-11395 GCA_016920875.1 Columbicola columbae
GGCCAGGAAACGGATGTATATTTGCCTGATTTATCACTCTTACCGACGTAAAGTACAGAACCGACGTTATTTCCTCGATCCACACTGAGAAACTCCCAAAATTCCTTTGTACAAAAGCTTTCTACAGCAGTGAGAGATACTATAAATTATAAACACAGAGAAAAACGAGAGAACATATACTGTATGAGAAGCATCTTAGTATTGCGCTATTTAAGTAACTAAAGACAGACTGTATACCTAACTGATGCATATGGTATGACTACAATCGTTTGTTGTTACCTATGACAACTACAACGACCTACCCTTAACAAAGTGGTGACTTGGAATAGAAGACGGCAACACATTTCAGCCAGACTCCATGATGGTCAACCAACTTCCGGTTGATATCAACTTATTCTCGTGTCTTTCTAAATGAAACAAATCGGAACATGTGTCACTCATTAGGTTCAGGTTCAGGTTAAAATTTAGAAACAACAAGACGCAAATAAATCTTCTAGAACTGGAAGTAGCGACAAATTGAACACAGTCCGAAATTTTCAGAACCTAACACAATTATCTAAACCGGAAATCCCCCAAAAACAAACCCGCTGACAAATAATTTGGACTCCTCTCAAACTTCGAGCGTTTGATTAATGGGAAACGATTTGAAGGAAGGCTAAGACAAATTCCCGAATGAAAAATTATAAAAACGATCGTTAAATCCTAAAAACATTTTCTGTCCTACACGCTCGAACCTGAAAAGTTATTACGTGTCCGGATGTTTTGCCAACCAATCAACCAAACTGTCGGCTTTTGAGTTTCCGAAATGTTACCAACCTCACAAAGGATTCATTATAGCTGACCGTGTTACCACCAACGCTCACCGATGTCTCTCACCTACTACACTACCACCTAGTCGTTGAAACCATTTCGATCAATATTCCCCAAACCTGAGTTGTCTGATAGTATAACATCATATCTACTGTATTCCACATTATCTAGGCATTGTGACTGACAAGAAACTCAATTTTGACAAAATTTCAAAGCTCTCAAAGAGTCCCAACATTTTTTTCCCTTCCAACAATAAATATTACTCGCATAAATAAAGTTTTTTGATAAAAACAATCACCAGATAATTATCTATTAATATTATTCATTAAAAATTAATACTTAAAACACTACCTTGTACTTCAACAACAATCAAATTCAATGGGAGCGTTAGCTTTGCACGTCTGTGGTATTAGCAAATAGGTTAGGTTGGTACCACTGTATCAGAGAGTTGTGTTAAGTACAACAGACAAAATTATTGTTGTACATATCTAGTCATTATAATACTCTAACAACTTATTCAAACGAATTTAGGCTCACTAAACATTAAAAATTGACCAAAACGAGCAGTTAAGAAGTTGACAACACTGTCAACCCTATTGCCACTGATTTTAGTTGTATAAATTAACATTAGAGTAAAAATTTCCATATATACATAAATAAAACATTACTAATATGTATATACTAATATGTAATGTTAAACGAAATATTACTAATGTATCTCTAATGCTTGTGGTCTCAAAAAGATAAGGCACCATTGCTAAAACCAAAGTTGTTGTTGTTGTTGTTTTGTTAAAATAAGTCTGTAAGTCATGCAAAAATTAAATACCAAACAAAAGTAGCTCAAAAATTAACTGAACTTTGTTACAGCATAGCTGTCATGCTGTTTCTAGAGAGTTGTGTTGGCACTACCAATAAAACCACTTGTTTAAGATATCAAGTCCTTATAGTCAGTATAGTAGTTTTGAATATAATTTGAAATTTATTCCAACACATTTGAAGCCTAAGTTATAAAAGTGACTACAAACTTACTGTTGAGGAGTTGGCAACACTGTCAACAGTATTGTTACTGATTTAAGTTTAGCTACTGCTATTTCTATTATTGTGTTCACCTACCTAAAAATAATTTAGAATTAAAGAACAAATTTAGATATTATACTATATATTTTGGTCTCAAAGGAGAGTTGTTGGCACCACTGAAATAAAACCAGTTGTTGCGCAAACCAAGTCATTATAATACACTATCACCAATATTCATTACCAACTTACCATTTATCTATGCAAATTAAGGCTCAGAGGGGTAAAAAGTCAGGATCAAAACCTGCTGTTGAGGAATTGGCAACACTGTCAATCATACGGTTACTAATTTGAGTACAGCTATTGATTGCGTTTAATTGAATACAAAATAATTTAGAGTTAGGGAATAAATTTAGATGTTATACTGTATGTATGTGGTCTCAAGAGACAGTGTTAAGTTGGCACCACTGCAATAAAACCACTTGCTGTTAAAGATATCAAGTCATTACAGTAGACTAATTTATTCAAACAAATTTAGGCTCAAGAAGATATTAAAAGTGACTAAAACTTGCTGTTGAGAAGTTGGCAACACTGTCAACAGTACTGTTAGTGATTTGAGTTTAGCTACTGCTTGTATCTATAACTGTGTTTAATTAAATAAAAATTATTTAGAATCAAAAAAGGGAATCATATTATAATGTGTGTCTGTGGTTTCAACAGAGTGACTTAGGTCACTACTGAATCACCAGTTGTTGTTGTTGTTGTTGTACATATTAAGTCATATTAATACTCTAACAATTTATTCAAACAAATTAAGGCTCACAAGACATTAGAAAGTGACCAAAACCTGTTGTTAAGGAGTTGGCAACACTGCCAATCCTATTTTTACTGCTTTGAGTTTAGCTACTGCTTGTATCTATTATTGTGTTTAATTAAATAAAAATAATTTAGAATTAAAAAACAAATTTAAATGTTAAAATGTATGTTTGAGAGAATTAATTTGGCACCACTGAAATAAAACCAGTTGTTGTGCATATCCAACATTACATTGTCCAATATCCATTACCAACTTACCATTTATCTAAGCAAATTTAGGCTCAGAAGACATTAAAAAGCGATCAAAACCTGTTGTTAAGGAGTTGGCAATACTGTCAACAGTAGTATTACTGATTTGAGTTAACCTATTATTTGTATCTATAACTGTATTCAATTAAATAAAAATTAATTACAATCAAAAAAGGGATTCACAACAGAGAGAGTTGGGTTGGTACTATTGAATTAAAACCAGTTGTTGTTGTACATATTAAGTTACTGTAATACTCTGACAATTTTATCAAACAAATCCAGGCTTAGAAGTGACCAAAACCTGTTGTTGAGGAGTTGGCTACACTGTCTACAGTACTGTTACTAATTTGAGTACAGCTACTGTGTTTAATTGAATACAAAATAATTTAGAATTAAAGAATTTATAAGTTATACTGTATGTTTGTGGTCTCAAACATAGAGTTAGGTTGGCAATAAAACCACTTGTTGTTAAAGATGTCAAGTATAGTCAGTATAGCAGTTTTAAGTAAATTAGTAACTTATTCCAACAAATTTGGGCTCAGAAGATATTAAAAGTGACTAGTTGAGAAGTTGGCAACATTGACAACAGTATTGGTACTGATTTGAGTTTAGATACTGCGTGCTTGTTTCTATAACTGTGTTTAATTAAATAAAAATTATTTAAAATTTAAATAAAAGAGACATGTAGTGTAAGTCTGTTGCTTCTAGAGAGTTGGGTTGGCACTACTGCAATAAAACCTTGTTGTTTAAGATATCAAGTCATATAGTCAGTATGGTAGTTTTGAATAATTTAGAAATTTATTCCAACAAATTTGGGCTCAGAAGATATTAAAAGTGACTAAAACTTACTGTTGAGAAGTTGGCAACAGAGTCAACAGTATTGTTAGTGATTTGAGTTTATTGCTTGTATCTATAACTGTGTATATTTAATAAAAAAATTTAGAATTAAAAAGAGGGGACATAGTGTATTTCTGTTGTCTCACCATTAGAGTTGTGTTGGCACCACTGCAATAAAACCAGTTGTTGTTGTTGTACATACCAAATCATTATAATTCTCTAGCAATTTATCCAAACAAATTTAAGCTCAGAAGGCATTAAAAATTGACCAAAACCTGCTGTTGAGAAGTTGGCAACACTGTCAATAGTACTGTTACTAATTTGGGTACAGCTACTGCTTGTATCTATAATTGTGTTTAATTAAGTAAAAATTACTGAGAACCAAAAAAAAGGGATTTACAATATCATAATATACTGTGGTCCCAACAGAGAGAAATTGGCACCACTGAAAAAGTCGTTATAATCCATAGACAAGTTGTTAATGTAACTTAGAGTTTATCCTTAAACTCAATCACCTACTTTCAGACTCCTGTTTCTAATTACCACGGTCACGTGACTAATCTAAATAGACCTTCTGGCTTTTCAAAGAGAAAATTATTTTATTCCATGTGGCATGATCATAATGAAGCGTGTAGCCAACTGGACTACGACTAATGAAGTCTACAAGACTAAAGTTGAAATCGCGATAAGTCGAAAGAAAAGGAAAAATTTCGGCTAATTCTCTTTCTTCTTCAATTTTTCAACCAGATTCACATGGACACCTGTATAACGAGCCAAGTTTCGCAATCAATGAAATATTTCTCAAATGAAAAATAAATGAAATTGAAGTTGTTTTGAAAATTTCGGCCGTTACGCGAATCAGTTAAAAAATAATAACACAGAGAGAGAGAGAGAAAAGAATAAGAAGAAGAAGAGGAATAAAAAAAAATGGGCATTAAAATTTATGGATGAAAAAAATCATTAATCAAGTTGGTAATGATTGATGGAAATCAACCCGGTTTCTCTTTTTCATCATCATCCTCCTCCTCTCCTTCTTCTTCTTCTTTATCTTCTTCGTCTTCTCCCTTTTAAATCATTTCCCAATGAAAGACAAGAACGGATTTGAAGAAAAAAAAAGTTGTGTTCGTAACGCTTTTCTGCCATTTTTTTATTAAAATTAATTCGGCGATCTCTACCGGTCAAATTTGAAACTAATCGGAGTTCGTTTTTGCCTTCGGAGTTTTGATTCGCGAAAATGACAGACAGAAGTGAATATAGAGGCGTTGAAATAATAATAACAACCGATCCCATCC
Source organism: Columbicola columbae (assembly GCA_016920875.1). Classification (NCBI taxonomy): domain Eukaryota; kingdom Metazoa; phylum Arthropoda; class Insecta; order Psocodea; family Philopteridae; genus Columbicola; species Columbicola columbae. The sequence goes on from JADMLL010000347.1 coordinate 5,019, forward strand.
TACAACCGGAACCGGAAGTCACATCACCAACAAATAACATCTGACGTCACGTCAATCAGTCTTATCTACTTTCATAAGTAATGCACACTTCTAAAGAGAATTTATTTCAAAAACACACTTTTAAGAAGAATACGATTTATCCAAATCTTAGGCCAACACTCAAATCAACAAGGATATTTCAAAAATACTGCACAGTTTTGTAGAGTAATCGTTTCAGAAGTAATGCACACTCTTATGGGAATTTTATTTCATGATGAGGGCAAACTTTAAGTAAAGATTTTCCATACAACCAACGACTACCAGCAAATATATTATACAAGTTTTGCAAGAAACCGTTTCATAAATAATGCACACTTTTGTTTAATATATAAATAGAATATAATTTTAATATATATTAGAATATAGTATGAAATGATCTCTGAAATTTGGGTCACACGTTTATAGATGTAATCATAGCCTTAGTGAGCATTAATTATGAAATGGAATAATCATAGGAGTGTGCATTACTTTTGAGACGGTTATTCATAAAAGTGTGCAATATTTTTGCAACTAATCCTGGTGATTAGATATTGTTGGTCTAAGATTTGGATAACTACTGAATGACATTCTTCTTTTGTAATTATACTTAACTAGACATTAATATATAGTATAACTTGATGAACATAGCCAAATGAGTAGACAGAACAAGTAACAACACATCAACGCAACTAACTATACGAAGCCACCCATAATGGCATTATTTCAAAGTAATGCACACTCTTCGAATCTATTTCATAAATAATGCACAACTGAGAGAAGGATGCAGTTGATTGGTGCAATTGTTAAACAAGGATTAATTTCATAAATATTGCACACTTTCATAGAGTAGTCGTTTCAAAAGTAATGCACACTCTACTATAATTTTATTTTATAATTGATACACACTTTGAGGAAAGATTCCTTCCATCAATGACTCACATAAAGGGTTAGTGTATTTCTAATGTTTGACTAAATTTATGCTACAGGTCATTTCATAAATAATGCACATGAGGAATCTATTTAAGTAATGAACAAAACAAAGTTATTAATGACATGATCTCTTGTAAAATTTGTGCAATCATTTTGAAATTAATTCATGGGAAAGTATTGTACACTCTTTGGCTATTTCATTTCATAATTAATGCACACTAAGTTAAATTCCTTCTACAAATGATTCGCATTAGGATGTAATGTATTTCAAAAACGTGACTCTAGTTTTGCTAGAGATCATTGCATAAATTATGCACATTAGGAATCTATTCAAATACTGAACCAAACTGTGCATTATTAATGAAATGCTTTAAAATGTAGTACAATATTATGAATTAATTTCTCGTTCAAACTTTCAAAAGCATTGTACACTCCTTTGGCTATTTTATTTCACAATTAATGCACGCTGTAAGTTAAGATTCCATCCACTCAATACGGTACTGTGTCTTACCTTCATCAAATCCCAGTGAAGTTGAAACGAAGTAGAAAGACAAATGACAAACCGCGTAATCGGAAGCAAAAGCTTTAAAACATTTGATTTCGATTTTTTGCACAAATCACAGCCTTCTCATAAACACCATAAAAAAACGTAAACAAAACAGCAAATGAAATTCAACCGCTGCCTCCGCTATTTATTGATACCTAAAATTATGTGTGATGTTGAAAAATTTTACTCAAAATCCAGGAGGCAGTGTCATTAAGGGGACGCGTTCTAATTACCCGTTGAGGGATAACCAAACTCATTACAAACTTTCTGAGGGATAAATTTAAAAATTTCGTTTCCACATTTAGTTGAGAGAAACCTTTTTCGCCCACCATCACAAGAATCTCCATCTTATTTCGATCGTTAAAAAAAAATTTCCGCTGATTAAACATGACGAAACAATAAAAAAAAAAGATTCGAAGCCACGATATCGAACTTGAGTAATACCAGTAAGGTTGATCGTAATAAAGTTATTAATTATTTATAATTAATTAGATGGAAAGAAACAAGTGTCTAACTAATAATTGTTGATAAATTTAAATGAATTTGAGGATCACTGATAACTGACCCGGTTGACAGATTTTAAACCGTTTTAATTGATTGCTCCACAGTCGATTTTAATAAATTCGACCGGGGCCCCTGGTTACTGGTCCGACTGTAAAACCTGGCCCTTGTTCTAACGATTCTTCTTCTTCGCTTCTTCTTTTTCATAAACATTTTCGCTCGTCTTTCACTCGAGGGTAAAAACGAGACATAAGGAAGGAAAATAAATCCTTTCTCGCCAGCCGAGTGACGCGCACAAGAAACCTTTAATAAATTTCAATTAGTTCGATCTGACAGGAGAAAATTATTTATATTATCCTCCTAATTAATTTTTTAATGAGTTTTAATTTCGATGAATAGGTCGCGTCGTTTGGGGGTCGATAAATAAGCTTTGTTTCCTTTTCTTCTTTCTCTCCTTCTTCCTCCTCTGACAATGTTGATCTTTGATCTCAGGGTGATGGTGGTGGTGGTGGAGGGAAAAATTATTTCGGTTAATTGGGTGTTTGGAAAGATGCTTAAGAATGAAATAACTCACAGCAAGGACATAAATATGAGCAACCGTTTCCAGTGGTCAACTCGTTTCGAAGCCTCTCTGTCTCTCTCTTTCTCTCCTCGTCCTTTATTTATTGTCTGACGGAAAGTAATGTCGTATATATGTCACGGTAAAGTGATAAATCGTGCGAATGTATTTATAAATCCCAGCGATTGTTCATTATCACCGACTAAGCTTGGTAAATGAGGTACTATTACTGGATATTTATCACATTCACCGGTTAGTTTATCACAGTTGGATCAGTATTATTTCAAAAGTAGCACATTCGAAGGAAAAACAACTCCAAGGTATGCTTGTTGGAAACGTTTCATTCATTTCATATATATTGCACACTTTTGTGAAGTACTATTTCAGTCGCTGTCATTTTGGTTTTCGTTTCTGGATTATTGAGTTGCATCATAAATTACTTCCGAAGAAACTCTGCAAATAATGGACACAGTTAGCTAAAAGCAATTTCGGATGTTATGAACGAATTCAGGAGGAATTCATTTCAAAAGTATTGCACACTTAGGTGAGAAATTCATTTCATAAATATGCAATTTACAGTTTACGGAGCGATGTCTTGACCAGGTTCGCCAATTAACTGATACATTTAATCCCTAAAAGACCCCGTGTGCAGTACTTATGAAATGAGTTCTGTGTATTTGTGTGCATTACTTATGAAATAGACTCACACTCGAGAGGCAAATTCATTCCAAAAGTATTGCACACTTCGATGGGGAATTCATTTTAAAAGAAATATTGCATAAGTATTTTAAAGGGGCATTCAAAAGTATTGCACACTTCAGGGGCAAATTCATTCCAAATGTATTGCACACTTCGATGAGAAATTCATTTCATAAATAATGCACACGCTTTCAATGATCATGGAACCATGTTTTGACCAGGTTCTCCAATTAACTGATGATTTTAATCCTTAGAAGACCTCCTGTGCATTACTTATGAAATGAGTCCTGTGTACTTGTGTGCATTACTTATGAAATAGTCTCCCTCTAAAGGAGTGCAGCATTTATGAAAGAAACTGTCGATGAAAGTTTGCCTGAGTTTGACCGGGAGGTATTAGCCGACCCTGACGTCGACCTGACGTAAGGTATCCTAGTCGCCAGGGGCTCGATTCTGCTGTTATCGTGTGAGTAACACGTCGAGACATGAAGGACAGACAGATGAAGTGAATTAAACGTTAGAGAAAGCGGGCATCCATCAGGTTTAACGGAAACTGTCGGCTAAGAGGTTAGGAGTGACTGGTTGAAGGCAGGGAGGGCGTTGTCAGGTATAAGAGAAGACCTGACGAGCCCAGTTTAGTGAGCTCTGGAAGCCTTTGACCCATAAATCTGTGTTGTTTTGGGACGAAAGCAAAACTTCTCCTCCCTCCGATTAAACAATTAACATGTTGCCTGACCTTTTCACCTCCAAAAGTGCTTCTGGAATTTAATCTCGCGGATTTTGATTTCCTAATGGAATGTCTCTCTCTCTTCTTCTCCTCTCCTTCTCCCAAAGAAATAGACAACGACGAACACGAACAAAGAAGACATTTTGGATAGCTGGATTCGGAAACTTTTGAAATAAAATTGAAAGAGGAGTTCATTTCAAAAATATTGCACACCTTGAAAAATTACTTCAAAAACTACACTGTTGGAATTTATTTCATAAGTATTGCACACGTCTAGAAATTGATTTCAAAAACTTCAAATTTCAGTATGATTCCTCGATAAAAATACTCCACGTTAGTGTGCGATACTTATGAAATGAGTTACTCGTATAGATGTATAGAAGACACGTTCTATGTAAGTTATGTTGGAGTGAGTTCTTGATGGATGTGCATTACTTATGAAATAAATACCGAGAAAGTGTGAAATGAATTTTTCTTTAACTGTGCAATATTTTTGGACCAAATTTATCCATTAACGTGTGCAATACTTATGAAATGAATTTTTAAACTGTGCAATACTTTTAAAATGAATTCCATCGAAGTGTGCAATACTTTTGAATGAATTTGTTTCTCGAGTGTGATTTCATAAGTGATGCACACAAGTACACAGAACTCATTTCATAAGTACTGCACACGGGGTCTTTTAGGGATTAAATGTATCGCTTAATTGGAGAACCTGGTCAAGACATCGCTCACAGTGAAAGTGAAACAGTGAAAGTGTGTGCATTATTTATGGAATGAATTTGCCCTTAAAATGTGCAATACTTTTGGAATGAATTTGCCTCTGAAGTGTGCAATACTTTTGAATAGGATTGGCCTTTAAACTGTGCAATATTTTTGAAATGAAATTATCTTTAAAATGTGCAATACTTTTGAAATGAATTTGCCTTCGAAGTGTGCAATACTTTTGAAATGAATTCCTCCTGAATTCGTTCATAACCTCTGAAATTGCTTTTTGCTAACTGTGTCCATTATTTGCAGAGTTTCTTCGGAAGTAATTTATGAAGCAACTCAATAATCCAAGAAACGAAATTCCAAATGACAGAACCTCTACCAGAACAGCAAGAACAGAGGGAGGTGAAGAAAGAGAGAGAGAGAGAGAGAGATGATGAAAGTTACTTTTAGGTTCCACCCATCTATCCATCATTGCATCTCCTCAATCGAGGAGAGGTTCTAATTAATTTCTATCTGGTCAAGTCACAATTTTCACCTTCCGATGACCCCAACCCAGTTAGCTACCGCCATTTTTAAATCAGAAAAGAAGGAGAGAGAACCGTGATAACCAGCAGAGCCTGATGTAGATCGGAAATGGAACCGAAGGAACTCAATCATGACAGACCCGGTGGCGGGGGTGAGGGGTCATCCCCGCCGAAGCCGTTCACTCGTGAACGAAAATTGCGCAATCACTACAACACGCTAACTACAAATCGAATTCGAGAGAACCGGAAACGAAAACCACAATGAAATCAAATTCACGAGTCGAAGATCCAGAAGAGCAGGCCTGGCCAGCCGTCATCTTAACGATTTTATTAAGACGTGGAGGGCGGTGAGTAGGAGAGGGGGCTGCGAGGGAAAATAAATAAATAAATAAATAAAGCAGGATAAATAAAAGACTTTTGTTCAAAAGTTGATAAATAAATTTTTATTATTTACGAGTCGGTTGTTTGTTTCTTTCAGGTACGTGGGCACACACATGACCGGTCATACGCCCCATCAACCAGTCACACACACATCGCGACATATCACCTAAAAGAAAATGAAAAGAGAGAGAGAGAGAGAGAGACAGACAGAAAAAAATTATGTTTTCAGCTTAAGATGTTAAAAATTTTTAGGCAGCCTTTGGATTTATGTCATTTTCAGGTTTTGAATTGGCAGAACAAGCCTTGAGTCAGGTTTCTAATTGGTTCACTTTTGTCAAAGGTAGAAAGAGAAAAATAATTTTCTTCTTATTTTAAATTTTATTTATTTATTTATTTAAATTGGGTAATTTAGTTGGCTGTGGACGTCGCCAAGGTTCCACACTGCGATTTTGAAGTTTTCTTCTTCTGGTTGTTGTTCTTGTTGTTTTTAATTGTTTTCTTTTTGTTGTTTGTCGAATCAACTGTCCCAAATAGGAACTCACTGGGAGTTTTTCGGTTGATCGCTATGAATGAGAAAATTGATGAGATGTTGCTTTAACATTTGGAAGTGAGAACAAGTTTATAAAAATTCTAAACATGTTGCTAAACTAGAAAATATCAGACGATGAAGTCATTAAATACTCGTTTGGTAGAGGATGATAGCTGAAGTTCGAACACATGTGAAATCTGCTAACCGGGAGAGGGAGACGAAAAAGTGCGAAACAGCAGGAATGAAACCGA
>JADMLL010000348.1:0-18477 GCA_016920875.1 Columbicola columbae
TTAATTTTGACAAAATTTCAAAGTCTCAAAGAGTCCCAACATTTTTTTCCTTTCCAACAATAAATATTACTCGCATAAATAAAGTTTTTTGATAAAAACAATCACCAGATAATTATCTATTAATATTATTCATTAAAAATTAATATTTAAAACACTACCTTGTACTTCAACAACAATCAAATTCAATGGGAGCGTTAGCTTTGCACGTCTGTGGTCTTAGCAAATAGGTTAGGTTGGTACCACTGTATCAGAGAGTTGTGTTAAATACAACAGACAGAATTATTGTTGTACGAATCTAGTCATTATAATACTCTTAACAATTTATTCAAACGAATTTAGGCTCACTAAACATTAAAAATTGACCAAAACGAGCAGTTAAGAAGTTGGCAACACTGTCAACCCTATTGCCACTGATTTTAGTTGTATAAATTAACATTAGAGTAAAAATTTCCATATATACACATAAAATAAGCATTACTAATATGTATACTAATATGTAATGTATACACAAAATAAGCATTACTAATGTATCTCTAATGCTTGTGGTCTCAACAGAAAAAGATAAGTTGGCACCATTGCAATAAAACCAGTTGTTGTTGTTGTTGTTGTTGTTGTTGTTGTACATATCAAGTCATTGTAATACTGTAAAAATTTAGCCAAACAAATTTAAGCTCAGAAGATATTAAAATTGACTAAAACTTACATGTTATAGTGCATGTCTGTTGCCTCTAGAGAGTTGGGTTGGCACTACTGCAATAAAACCACTTGTTGTTTAAGATATCAAGACCTTATAGTTCAGTATAGTAGTTTTGAATAAATTAGAAATTTATTCCAACAAATTTGGGCTCAGAAGATATTAAAAATTGACTAAAACTTACTGTTGAGGAGTGGAAACACTCACAGAGGTTGAGAATTGGCAACACTGTCAACAGTATTGTTACTAATTTAAGTTTAGCTACTGCTATTTCTATTATTGTGTTCACCTACCTAAAAATAATTTAGAATTAAAGAACAAATTTAGATATTATACTATATATTTTTGGTCTCAAAGGAGAGAGTTAAGTTGGCACCACTGAAATAAAACCAGTTGTTGCGCAAACCAAGTCATTATAATACACTATCACCAATATTCATTACCAACTTACCATTTATCTATGCAAATTAAGGCTCAGAGGGTAAAAAGTGATCAAAACCTGCTGTTGAGGAATTGGCAACACTGTCAATCATACGGTTACTAATTTGAGTACAGCTATTGATTGCGTTTAATTGAATACAAAATAATTTAGAGTTAGGGAATAAATTTAGATGTTATACTGTATGTATGTGGTCTCAAGAGACAGTGTTAAGTTGGCACCACTGCAATAAAACCACTTGTTAAAGATATCAAGTCATTACAGTAGACTAATTTCTTCAAACAAATTTAGGCTCAAGAGGATATTAAAAAGTGACTAAAACTTACTGTTGAGAAGTTGGCAACACTGTCAACAGTACTGTTAGTGATTTGAGTTTAGCTACTGCTTGTATCTATAACTGTGTTTAATTAAATAAAAATTATTTAGAATCAAAAAAGGGAATCACAATATTATAATGTGTGTCTGTGGTTTCAACAGAGTGACTTAGGTTGGCACTACTGAATCAAAACCAGTTGTTGTTGTTGTACATATTAAGTCATATTAATACTCTAACAATTTATTCAAACAAATTAAGGCTCACAAGACATTAGAAAGTGACCAAAACCTGTTGTTAAGGAGTTGGCAACACTGCCAATCCTATTTTTACTGATTTGAGTTTAGCTACTGCTTGTATCTATTATTGTGTTTAATTAAATAAAAATAATTTAGAATTAAAAACAAATTTAAATGTTAAAATGTATGTTAGAGAGAATTAATTTGGCACCACTGAAATAAAACCAGTTGTTGTGCATATCCAACATTGTACATTGTCCAATATCCATTACCAACTTACCATTTATCTAAGCAAATTTAGGCTCAGAAGACATTAAAAAGCGATCAAAACCTGTTGTTAAGGAGTTGGCAACACTGTCAACAGTAGTATTACTGATTTGAGTTAACCTATTATTTGTATCTATAACTGTATTCAATTAAATAAAAATTAATTACAATCAAAAAAGGGATTCACAACAGAGAGAGTTGGGTTGGTACTATTGAATTAAAACCAGTTGTTGTTGTACATATTAAGTTACTGTAATACTCTGACAATTTTATCAAACAAATCCAGGCTTAGAAGTGACCAAAACCTGTTGTTGAGGAGTTGGCTACACTGTCTACAGTACTGTTACTAATTTGAGTACAGCTACTGTGTTTAATTGAATACAAAATAATTTAGAATTAAAAAAGAATTTATAAGTTATACTGTATGTTTGTGGTCTCAACATAGAGTTAGGTTGGCACTACTACAATAAAACCACTTGTTGTTAAAGATGTCTAGTCATTATAGTCAGTATAGCAGTTTTGAATAAATCAGTAACATATTCCAACAAATTTGGGCTCAGAAGATATTAAAAAGTGACTAGTTGAGAAGTTGGCAACATTGACAACAGTATTGGTACTGATTTGAGTTTAGATACTGCTTGTTTCTATAACTGTGTTTAATTAAATAAAAATTATTTAAAATTTAAATAAAAGAGACATGTAGTGTATGTCTGTTGCTTCTAGAGAGTTGGGTTGGCACTACTGCAATAAAACCATTTGTTGTTTAAGATATCAAGTCCTTATAGTCAGTATGGTAGTTTTGAATAATTTAGAAATTTATTCCAACAAATTTGGGCTCAGAAGATATTAAAAAGTGACTAAAACTTGCTGTTGAGAAGTTGGCAACAGAGTCAACAGTATTGTTAGTGATTTGAGTTTATTGCTTGTATCTATAACTGTGTATATTTAATAAAAATAATTTAGAATTAAAAAGAGGGACATGTTATAGTGTATTTCTGTTGTCTCACCAGAGTTGTGTTGGCACCACTGCAATAAAACCAGTTGTTGTTGTTGTACATACCAAATCATTATAATTCTCTAGCAATTTATCCAAACAAATTTAAGCTCAGAAGGCATTAAAAATTGACCAAAACCTGCTGTTGAGAAGTTGGCAACACTGTCAATAGTACTGTTACTAATTTGGGTACAGCTACTGCTTGTATCTATAATTGTGTTTAATTAAGTAAAAATTATTAAGAACCAAAAAAAGGGATTTACAATATCATAATATACTCTGTGGTCCCAACAGAGAGAATTAGGTTGGCACCACTGAAAAAAAGTCGTTATAATCCATAGACAAGCTGTTAATGTAACTTAGAGTTCCTATCCTTAAACTCCAATCACCTACTTTCAGACTCCCGTTTCTAATTACCACGGTCACGTGACTAATTCTCTAAATAGACCTTCTGGCTTTTCAAAGAGAAAATTATTTATTTTATTCCATGTGGCATGATCATAATGAAGCGTGTAGCCAACTTGGACTACGACTAATGAAGTCTACAAGACTAAAGTTGAAATCGCGATAAGTCGAAAGAAAAGGAAAAATTCTCGGCTAACCTCTCTCTTCTCTCCTTCAATTTTTCAACCAGATTCACATGGACACCTGTATAACGAGCCAAGTTTCGCAATCAATGAAATATTTCTCAAATGAAAAATAAATGAAATTGAAGTTGTTTTGAAAATTTCGGCCGTTACGCGAATCAGTTAAAAAATAATAACACAGAGAGAGAGAGAAAGAATAAGAAGAAGAAGAGGAATAAAAATGGGCATTAAAATTTATGGATGAAAAAAATCATTAATCAAGTTGGTAATGATTGATGGAAATCAACCCGGTTTCTCTTTTCATCATCCTCCTCCTCTCCTTCTTCTTCTTCTTTATCTTCTTCGTCTTCTCCCTTTTAAATCATTTCCCAATGAAAGACAAGAACGGATTTGAAGAAAAAGTTGTTTTCGTAACGCTTTTCTGCCATTTTTTTTTATTAAAATTAATTCGTGGCGATCTCTACCGGTCAAATTTGAAACTAATCCGAGTTCGTTTTTGCCTTCGGAGTTTTGATTCGCGAAAATGACAGACAGAAGTGAATACAGAGGCGTTGAAATAATAATAACAACCGATCCCATCCTACAACCGGAACCGGAAGTCACATCACCAACAAATAACATCTGACGTCACGTCAATCAGTCTTATCTACTTTCATAAGTAATGCACACTTCTACAGAGAATTTATTTCAAAAACATTGCACACTTTTAAGAAGAATACGATTTATCCAAATCTTAGGCCAACAATCGAATCAACAAGGATATTTCAAAAATACTGCACAGTTTTGTAGAGTAATCGTTTAAAAAGTAATGCACACTCTTATGGGAATTTTATTTCATGATGAAGGCAAACTTTATGTAAAGATTCCTTCCATACAACCAACGACTACCAGCAAATATATTATACAAGTTTTGCAAGAAACCGTTTCATAAATAATGCACACTTTTGTTTAACATATAAATAGAATATATCATTTTGAATAATATATATTAGAATATAGTATGAAATGATCTCTGGCGAAATTTGGGTCACACGTTTATAGATGTAATCATAGCCTTAAGTGAGCATTAATTATGAAATGGAATAATCATAGGAGTGTGCATTACTTTTGAGACGGTTACGCTATAAAAGTGTGCAATATTTTTGCAACTAATCCTTGGTGATTAGATATTGTTGGTCTAAGATTTGGATAACTACTGAATGACATTCTTCTTTAAATTGTACATTATACTGTAACTAGATATTAATATATAATATAACTTGATGAACATAGCCAAATGAGTAGACAGAACAAGTAACAACACATCAACGCAACTAACTATACGAAGCCACCCATAATGGCATTATTTCAAAAGTAATGCACACTCTCAAGACGAATCTATTTCATAAATAATGCACAACTGAGAGAAGGATGCAGTTGATTGGTTGTGCAATTGTTAAACAAGGATTAATTTCATAAATATTGCACACTTTCATAGAGTAGTCGTTTCAAAAGTAATGCACACTCTACTATAATTTTATTTTATAATTGATACACACTTTGAGGAAAGATTCCTTCCATCAGTGACTCACATAAAGGGTTAGTGTATTTCAAATGTTTGACCTAAATTTTACTACAGGTCATTTCATAAATAATGCACATGAGGAATCTATTTAAGTAATGAACAAAACTGTAAGTTATTAATGACATGATCTCTTGTAAAATTTGTGCAATCATTTTGAAATTAATTCTGGGAAAGTATTGTACACTCTTTGGCTATTTCATTTCATAATTAATGCACACTAAGTTAAATTCCTTCTACAAATGATTCGCATTAGGATGTAATGTATTTCAAAAACGTGACCCTAATTTTGCTAGAGATCATTGCATAAATTATGCACATTAGGAATCTATTCAAATACTGAACCAAACTGTGCATTATTAATGAAATGGTCTCTTCTAAAATTTGTGCAATAATTATGAAATTAATTTCTGGGGGAGGTTCAAACCTTTTAAAAAGCATTGCACACTCCTTTGGCTATTTTATTTCACAATTAATGCACGCTGTAAGTTAAGATTCCATCCACTCAATACGGTACTGTGTCTTACCTTCATCAAATCCCTCCAGTGAAGTTGAAACGAAGTAGAAAGACAAATGACAAACCGCGTAATCGGAAGCAAAAGCTTTTAAAACATTTGATTTCGATTTTTTGCACAAATCACAGCCTTCTCATAAACACCATAAAAAAACGTAAACAAAACAGCAAATGAAATTCAACCGCTGCCTCCGCTATTTATTGATACCTAAAATTATTGTGTGATGTTGAAAAATTTTACTGAAAATCCAGGAGGCAGTGTGATTAAGGGACGCGTTCTAATTACCCGTTGAGGGATAACCAAACCTCATCAAACCTTCTGAGGGATGGGAATAAATTTAAAAATTTCGTTTCCACATTTAGTTGAGAGAAACCTTCGTCCACCATTATAAGAATCTCCATCTTATTTCGATCGTTAAAAATTTCCGCTGATTAAACATGACGAAACAATAAAAAAAAAAGATTCGAAGCCACGATATCGAACTTGAGTAATACCAGTAAGGTTGATCGTAATAAAGTTATTAATTATTTATAATTAATTAGATGGAAAGAAACAAGTGTCTAACTAATAATTGTTGATAAATTTAAATGAATTTGAGGATCACTGATAACTGACTCCGGTTGACAGATTTTAAACCGTTTTAATTGATTGCTCCACAGTCGATTTTTAATAAATTCGACCGGGGGCCCCTGGTTACTGGTCCGACTGTAAAACCTGGCCCTTGTTCTAACGATTCTTCTTCTTCTGCTTCTTCTTTTTTCATAAACATTTTCGCTCGTCTTTCACTCGAGGGTAAAAACGAGACATAAGGAAGGAAAATAAATCCTTTCTCGCCAGCCGAGTGACGCGCACAAGAAACCTTTAATAAATTTCAATTAGTTCGATCTGACAGGAGAAAATTATTTATATTATCCTCCTAATTAATTTTTTAATGAGTTTTAATTTCGATGAATAGGTCGCGTCGTTTGGGGGTCGATAAATAAGCTTTGTTTCCTTTTCTTCTTTCTCTCCTTCTTCCTCCTCTGACAATGTTGATCTTTGATCTCAGGGTGATGGTGGTGGTGGTGGTGGAGGGAAAAATTATTTCCGGTTAATTGGGTGTTTGGAAAGATGCTTAAGAATGAAATAACTCACATCCGAGCAAGGACATAAATATGAGCAACCGTTTCCAGTGGTCAACTCGTTTCGAAGCCTCTCTGTCTCTCTCTCTTTCCTCCTCGTCCTTTATTTATTGTCTGGACCGGAAAGTAATGTCGTATATATGTCACGGTAAAAGTGATAAATCGTGCGAATGTATTTATAAATCCCAGCGATTGTTCATTATCACCGACTAAGCTTGGTAAATGAGGTACAAAATTACTGGATATTTATCACATTCACCGGTTAGTTTATTAAATCACAGTTATTATTTCAAAAGTAGTGCACATTCGAAGGGAAAAAACAACTCCAAGGTATGCTTGTTGGAAACGTTTCATTCATTTCATATATATTGCACACTTTTGTGAAGTACTATTTCAGTCGCTGTCATTTTGGTTTTCGTTTCTTGGATTATTGAGTTGCTTCATAAATTACTTCCAGTTAGCAAACTTTGGAAGTTATGAACGAATTCAGGAGGAATTCATTTCAAATGTTATGAACGAATTCAGGAGGAATTCATTTCAAAAGTATTGCACACTTAGGGAAATTCATTTCATAAATAATGCACACGCTTTCACAGTTTACGGAGCGATGTCTTGACCAGGTTCTCCAATTAAGTGATACATTTAATCCCTAAAAGACCCCGTGTGCAGTACTTATGAAATGAGTTCTGTGTACTTGTGTGCATTACTTATGAAATAGACTCACACTCGAGAGGCAAATTCATTCCAAAAGTATTGCACACTTCGATGGGGAATTCATTTTAAAAGTATTGCACAGTTTAAAGGGAAATCCATTCCAAAAGTATTGCACTTCAGGGGCAAATTCATTCCAAAAGTATTGCACACTTCGATGAGAAATTCATTTCATAAATAATGCACACGCTTTCAATGATCATGGAACGATGTTTTGACCAGGTTCTCCAATTAACTGATGATTTTAATCCTTAGAAGACCCCGTGTGCAGTACTTATGAAATGAGTTCTGTGTACTTGTGTGCATTACTTATGAAATAGACTCCCTGTAAAGGAGTGCAGCATTTATGAAAGAAACTGTCGATGAAAGTTTGCCTGAGTTTGACCGGGAGGTATTAGCCGACCCTGACGTCGACCTGACGTAAGGTATCCTAGTCGCCAGGGGCTCGATTCTGCTGTTATCGTGTGAGTAACACGTCGAGACATGAAGGACAGACAGATGAAGTGAATTAAACGTTAGAGAAAGCGGGCATCCATCAGGTTTAACGGAAACTGTCGGCTAAGAGGTTAAGGAGTGAGTGACTGGTTGAAGGCAGGGAGGGCGTTGTCAGGTATAAGAGAAGACCTGACGAGCCCAGTTTAGTGAGCTCTGGAAGCCTTTGACCCATAAATCTGTGTTGTTTTGGGACGAAAGCAAAACTTCTCCTCCCTCCGATTAAACAATTAACATGTTGCCTGACCTTTTCACCTCCAAAAGTGCTTCTGGAATTTAATCTCGCGGATTTTGATTTCCTAATGGAATGTCTCTCTCTCTTCTCCTTCTCCTTCTCCTCTCATTCTCCAAAAGAAATAGACAACGAGGACAACGAACAAAAGACAAAGAAGACATTTTGGATAGCTTGATTCGGAAACTTTTGAAATAAAATTGAAAGAGGAGTTCGTTTCAAAAATATTGCACACCTTGAAAAATTTACTTCAAAAACTACACTGCCAGGAATTTATTTCATAAGTCTTGCACACGTCGAGGAATTGATTTCAAAAACTTCAAATTTGAGTATGATTCCTCGATAAAAATACTCCACGTTAGTGTGCGATACTTATGAAATGAGTTACTCGTATAGATGTGTAGAAGACACGTTCCTCACGAAAGTGTGTGTTATGTTGGAGTGAGTTCTTGATGGATATGTGCATTACTTATGAAATAAATACCTCGAGAAAGTGTGAAATGAATTTTTCTTTAACTGTGCAATATTTTGGACAAAATTTATCCATTAACGTGTGCAATACTTATGAAATGAATTTCCCTTCAAACTGTGCAATACTTTTAAAATGAATTCCCCATCGAAGTGTGCAATACTTTTGGAATGAATTTGCCTCTCGAGTGTGAGTCTATTTCATAAGTGATGCACACAAGTACACAGAACTCATTTCATAAGTACTGCACACGGGTCTTTTAAGGATTAAATGTATCGCTTAATTGGAGAACCTGGTCAAGACATCGCTCACAGTGAAAGTGAAACAGTGAAAGTGTGTGCATTATTTATGGAATGAATTTCTAAAATGTGCAATACTTTTGGAATGAATTTGCCTCTGAAGTGTGCAATACTTTTGAAAAGGATTGGCCTTTAAACTGTGCAATATTCTTGAAATAAAATTATCTTTGAAGTGTGCAGTATTTTTGAAATGAAATTATCTTTAAAATGTGCAATACTTTTGAAATGAATTTGCCTTCGAAGTGTGCAATACTTTTGAAATGAATTCCTCCTAAATTTGTTCATAACTTCTGAAATTTCTTTTTGCTAACTGTGTCATTATTTGCAGAGTTTTTCGGAAGTAATTTATGAAGCAACTCAATAATCAAGAAACGAAATTCCAAATGACAGAACCTCTACCAGAACAGCAAGAACAGAGGGAGGTGAAGACAGAAAGAGAGAGAGAGAGAGAGAGATGATGAAAGTTACTTTTAGGTTCCACCCATCTATCCATCTATCATTGCATCTCCTCAATCGAGGAGAGGTTCTAATTAATTTCTATCTGGTCAAGTCACAATTTTCACCTTCCGATGACCCCAACCCAGTTAGCTACCGCCATTTTTAATCAGAAAAGAAGGAGAGAGAACCGTGATAACCAGCAGAGCCTGATGTAGATCGGAAATGGAACCGAAGGAACTGAATCATGACAGACCCGGTGGCGGGGGTGAGGGGTCATCCCCGCCGAAGCCGTTCACTCGTGAACGAAAATTGCGCAATCACTACAACACGCTAACTACAAATCGAATTCGAAAGAACCGGAAACGAAAACCACAATGAAATCAAATTCACGAGTCGAAGATCCAGAAGAGCAGGCCTGGCCAGCCGTCATCTTAACGATTTTATTAAGACGTGGAGGGCGGTGAGTAGGGGAGAGGGGGGCTGCGAGGGGAAAATAAATAAATAAATAAATAAATAAAGCAGGATAAACGTATAAATAAAAGATTCCCTTTTGTTCAAAAGTTGATAAATAAATTTTTATTATTTACGAGTCGGTTGTTTGTTTCTTTCAGGTACGTGGGCACACACATGACCGGTCATACGCCCCATCAACCAGTCACACACACATCGCGACATATCACCTAAAAGAAAATGAAAAGAGAGAGAGAGAGACAGAAAAATTATGTTTTCAGCTTAAGATGTTAAAAATTTTTAGGCAGCCTTTGGATTTATGTCATTTTCAGGTTTTGAATTGGCAGAACAAGCCTTGAGTCAGGTTTCTAATTGGTTCACTTTTGTCAAAGGTAGAAAGAGAAAAAAATAATTTTTCTTCTTATTTTAAATTTTATTTATTTATTTATTTAAATTGGGTAATTTAGTTGGCTGTGGGACGTCGCCAAGGTTCCACACTGCGATTTTGAAGTTTTCTTCTTCTGGTTGTTGTTCTTGTTGTTTTTAATTGTTTTTCGATTTTTTGTTGTTTGTCGAATCAACTGTCCCGGGGAATCCCCAACTGGCGGAGTTTTTCGGTTGATCGCTATGAATGAGAAAATTGATGAGATGTTGCTTTAACATTTGGAAGTGAGAACAAGTTTATAAAAATTCTAAACATGTTGCTAAACTAGAAAATATCAGACGATGAAGTCATTAAATACTCGTTTGGTAGAGGATGATAGCTGAAGTTCGAAAACATGTGAAATCTGCTAACCGGGAGAGGGAGAGACGAAAAAGTGCGAAACAGCAGTGAATGAAACCGAGCGAGGAAGAGTAACAGAAGAATGAAGACAAAAAGAAAAGAAATAAATAGAAAGAAGTCACGGATAAATAAAAAGAGAGAGAGAATAATGAAGCGTAGATGGAAATGTGAGAGAAATGCAATAACGTAGAGAAAAGAAAGAAACAAAAAAAAGAAGAAAAACATCAAAACAGAGAGAGAGAGAGAGAGGAGGAAAAATGATGAAGAGACCAAGTACTCAAAGAGAAATAAAAAAAGAAAGCAGAAGAGAAAGATGAAGAACAAGACTGTAATATAAACAGAGACTGAAAAGGGTTAAGATCATACTAAAGGAATAAAAATGAAAAAGAAGGAGAGAAGAGAAAAACAAACAAAAATGAGAAAGAAATGAAAACAAGGTATAACAGACTAATGAGGAAGACGTAGACGGAAAGAAACAAACAAACGAAAGACAGAAGGAGACAAGAGATGAAGAGAGAAAGAGAAAGAAATGGGAGGTAGTAATGAGAAGAGAAAATAAACAAGAAGAGAGAGAATCACAAATCTCACAACAATAAACAGACTACTGAAAAGACAGAAAAAGAGACAAAGATACGGAAAGAAAAGACAGTTTAATAAGAATAGGAAAAAAATGAAAAGTAATAAAGAAAAGGAAGAAAAGAAAGAAGAAGAAGAAAGAAAGGAAGAAGAGGAACAAACAATCTTCAAAGGATAGACAGCAAGAAACAAGACAGAAGAAAAACGGAAAGAAACAAACAAAAGAAAGACAGAAGGAGACAAGAGACGAGAGAAAAGAAAAAGAAATAGGAGAAGTTATGAGAAAGAAAACAAACAAGAAGAGAGAGAATACCACAAATCTCACAACAAACAACAAACCGAGATAAACAGAAAGAGACAAGAGATACGGAAAGAAAAGACAGTGTAATAAGAGAGGAAAAGAAAAAAGAGAAAGTAAAAAAGCAAAATGGAAGATTAAAGAGAAAGAAGAAGAACACAAACTTCAAAGGATAGACAGCAAGACAGAAGAAAGAAAAACGGAAAAAAAACAAGAGATAGAAAGAGAAAATGTAACACAGAGACAAAAATGAGAAACAGAAGAAAGGAATCAAGAGAAGCAAAAAGACAATCAAAGAGAGTGAATAGCTCAAACACTAAATAACAGACAGCAGAAGAAGAGATAGACGGAAAGAAACAAACAAACAAAAGAAAGACAGAAGGAAACAAGAGACAGAATAAATGTAATACAGGAGGAAGAGATACGAGAAAGAAATCTCAGCAACAAGACTACTGAAGAAGAGATAAACAGAAAGATACAAGAGAGAGAAGACTACAAATCCCAAAACAATAAATAACCAACGACAGAAAGACACAAACAACAGAGACACATAAATAGAAACGTAATATTAAGAGGAAGGAAGACAAAAACGAAAAAACAGACAGAAGGAAGAAACCAATCAAAGAAGACAAATCAAAACCGGAAACGAAACACCTTCAGCCAAATCACCTCCTCCTTCCAGCCATCCAAAGTGCGAATGACGACCATTCCAGTGACAAGCCGCAATCAAAAACAAGGTCCGACGAAATGACAGACAAACAAACAAACAACAAACGAAAAGGGAAAAAGTCATTGCGTTCATGCATCACTAGGACAAACTAATCATTTCCAAGAGTTTATGGTCTGAGCATTGATATGCCACATAAAAAGAAACCAGATAAGCTCAATAAATATCATTAATAAGTAGATAAAAGGGGCGGCTTCGGCTTTTCGCCAAGATTCAGGTACTGCGAGTGTGGACAGAGGAAGAGAGAGAGAGAGAGGATGTCCTCCGAAGACAAGAGGAAAACACCATAAATAAGCAATAATTTTTAATAATAATTCTGAATGATTAACAACATCAATAAAAACATCAACAATCATAGCCAACGTAATAAACATAATTAATAGCGCAAATAATTTGAGACAATATCGTAGATAATATCACAGATAAAATAGTCAGGAATTGAATAATAAAATAAAAGACTTTAAGGAAACCCGGCCCGCGGTCTCCTTTCTTCCTCCGTTTGTCTTTCCCGCTTTTTATTATCTTATATTATCTTTTAGTATCAAATTATTTCGATCCGCCAATGAATGAACTAGTCTGTCTCTTCTCTACATCCTCACAGATAATTTCAGTTATTTATACTCACGTTGATTCAAGAAATCTGATTGCTGACTGAGGAGGTGTTGATGGTTTAGACTTGCAAATAATTCAGGTTGGGTTTCGGATGAGGGTCGGAGGGAGAGGAAAGACGGACATTACGTAGATAAAGTGAACAAGTCGTGACTGTAGATACAGACAAATGGAAATGACGAAAAGAAACCGGAAGTGGTGAAAGTTACGTAGGACACTTGAAAGACAAACGGACTCGACTGTCGGAGTCAAACAGTCGACTGAGTTGTGCAATACTTTTGGAATGATACTCATAAAACTGTAAAAGATGGTCTTCACAGATGTGTGCATTATTTATGAAATGTCCTCTTCCAAAATTCGCCCAGGACTTGTACAAATTATCCTCTAAATGTGAGTGGTTTATTTAAAGCGGAACTCATACCTGAACTGTGCATTATTTATGAAATGAGATCTTCGTAACAGTGTGCAATACTATTGAAATGATTCCTCCAACAAACTGTGCAAAATTTTTGAAATGAATATCCGGCTTACGAACGCCATCTTTTATAAAGTATTTATGTAGCGAATGTTTGATAAAAGTGTGCAGTATTTATGAAATGACCACTTTTCAAAATTTCACTGGTAATGTGGTAGCTTTATTTATAGAAGAGATTTATTACTTGAATTGTGCAATATTTATGAAATAATTTCTTAGTAATAGTGTGCAAAACTTTTGAAATGATTCCTCCATACGAGTGTGCAGTATTTTTGAAATGCACACTTTACATGAAGTCTGCGTTAATGATGAAGTGTCTTCAAAATTAGGGGCTCAATTTATCTTTAAAGTGTGCATTACTTATGAAATGAGCTCTCTTCAAGAGTGTGCAATGTTTATGAGTTGAAGTCTCCAGAAGAGTGTGCAGTATTTATGAAAGAGACCTTTCTAAGAGTGCAGTACTAATGAAATGAGTCCTCTATCATAGTGTGCAGTATTTATGAAATGAGTCTTCTCTAGGGTCGTGTAATATTTCTTAAATGATTCCTCTGTTGAGGTGTGCAATATTTATGAAATGAATCCTTCACAATTCTGGGCAATGTTTAATAAAATGGGATCCTCAAAATTATCACTAAAGTGTGCAGTATTTATGAAATGAAACCTGTATAAGAATGTGCATTACTTTTGAAATGAAGCCTCTGTACTGGTGTGCAATATTTATGAAATGAGACCTCTGTAAGTGTGCAGTATTTATGAAATGATTCCTCTATACTGGTGTGCAATATTTATGAAATGAGACCTCTGTACGTGTGCAGTATTTATGAAAGAGTCTTCTGTACAAGTCTCCAATATTTATGAATTGAATTCTCTCTAAGACTGTGCAGTATTTATGAAAGAGTGCTCTACCAAGAGGGCTATATACATTATAAAATGTATTTCGCATGACAGTGTGCAATACTTTTGAAATTAGCTCCCAAAAACGTGCATTATTTTTGAAATGGATTCTTGATAAAAGCAGTCCAACGTTCTTTTCAATCTCTCTCTCTCTCTCTGGCTGTAAGTGAACACGAGGAACCTTTTTTTAGAATCGTTCCAACTTCGAAAAATTAGTTCGTTAAAAACGGGGAATTTCAAACGACAGCACAAAGAAATTATTCCACCGGAAGTGAATAATAAACCGAAAATTATGAATAAAGGAAAAGAAACACGACAGCTACAGAAAAAATGTTTATATTTGTAAAAGTCAGCAGTGGGAGGAGGAGGGAAATCGATAAATAAAATAAACGCAAAGAAAGAATAAATGAAATCAAAGATGGCGGCCAGGATTTTGTTAGGTTTGCCTTTAATGGAACTACCAGTCGGGGAAGGAAGAAGCCAAAAACTAAAATAAACGCGCGCGTGTCGACAAACACTCGAGTCTACGCATGCAAAATGGGAAACAATTCGGACAATAAATGAGTGGCACGTGCCACGTTTTAGATTCATCGGACGATTTGAGAGAAATGTGACACAACTTGATTATTCGGTCACGCACGCGGTGGGTCATGCGACAACGAAACGGACGACGGAGACGACGAGGAGGAGGATGGCGGCGGCCATGATGACGGTAGAGACGTTGTGCCCACGCGATCGTCTTAATTAACACTTGTTTTGGTCATTGTCTTTGAGGACCGTAAATCAAAAATTTTCCCTGACAAGGTGGAGTCTGTCGTTCCTTCTGCTGTCACTCCATACATCACCCGATATTAGGGCACTCAGGGGTGGACATTAGGCTAACGAGTGTCGCCACACCTTCTGAACGCCATAACGTGACGATTTATCAACGAAGATTTATTCCTGGCGATGAAATGGTGACCAACATTTGGATGAGGATTATGTCTGGGTATTCAAGAAGTGTGCAATATTTATGAAATGAAGTCTGTGTTACTGATGAAATGAAATCTCTGTGAAAGTGAGTTCAAAATCAGACTAAATTGTCATTGAAGTGTGCAATATTTATGAAATGAGCCCCCTGTAAGAGTGTCCTATATTTATGAAATGAGATATCGATGAGAGTGTGCAATATTTATGAAATGAAGTCTGTGTTACTGATGAAATGAAATCTCTGTGAAAGTGAGTTCAAAATCAGACTAGATTGTCATTGAAGTGTGCAATATTTATGAAATGAGCCCCCTGTAAGAGTGTCCTATATTTATGAAATGAGATATCGATGAGAGTGTGCAATATTTATGAAATGAAGTCTGTGTTACTGATGAAATGAAATCTGTGAAAGTGAGTTCAAAATCAGACTAGATTGTCATTGCAGTGTGCAATATTTATGAAAAGAGCCCCTGTAGAGTGTCCTATTTATGAAATGAGATATCTGATGAGTGTGCAATATTTATGAAAGAATCATCTTCAAATGAAATTGTCATGAAGTGTGCAATATTTATGAAATGAGCATGTATTTATGAAATGAGCATGTGTGCATATTATGAAAGAATCTCTGTAATGTATTTTTGAAAGAGTGTAAGCATTATTTTGAAATTGAAATGGTCGATGAGAGTGTGCAGGATTTATGAATAAATTCCTCTGTAAGAGTGTAACAATATTGTTGAAATGAGACCTTTCTAACGATGTGCAATATTTATGAAACGAGTCCTCTGTGAAAGTGTGCAATACTTATGAAATAACTTCTCAATGAGACTGTGCAATATTTTTGAAATGAGTCCCCACTATATTGTGTCCAATACTTAAGAATTAAATTCTTTATAAGAGCGCTCAGTATATATGAAATGAGTTATACGGACGCCTGTGCAGGATGTATGAAACTGTTCTTCTCTGAAAGTGTGCATTACTTTTGAAATGAATACATCTCTACATTGTGCAGTATTTAAGAAATGAGTTCTCTCTAATTGAGTGCAATATTTATGAGATAAGTTATACGTACAGTCGTGCAATACTTATGAAATCGTTCACCTGTAAAAGTGTGCACTACTTTTGAAATGAATTTACCAGGAAAGTGTGCAATACTTATGAAATGAGCCTTCTGTAACAGTGTGGAGTATGTCTGTAATGACTCCTTTGGGTGGGGTATACTTATGAAATGAGTTGTGTGCAGTATTTATGAAATGAGTTATAGAGACGACTGTGAAATATTTATGATAGCAATCACCTGTAAAAGTGTGCAATACTTATGAAATAACTTCTCAGTGAGACTGTGCAATATTTTTGAAATTAGTCCTCTGCAAGAGTGTGCAGTGTTTTTGACATGAGATATCTGTAACAGTGTGCACTACTTTTGAAAATATTCCTCTGTTAGAGTGTGCAATATTTTTGAAATGAGATCTTTGTGAGAGTGTGCAGCATTTATGAATTACTTCTCTGTACGAATGTGCGATATTTATGAAATGAACTCTGTAAGAGCGTGCAGTATTTATGAAAGAGTCGTCTGTTAGAGTGAGCTGTATTTTTGAAATGAGATCTCGATGAGAGTGTGCAGCATTTATGAATTTACTTCAATGCGATATTTATGAAATGAGTCTTCTGCAAGAGTGTGCAGTATTTTGACATGAGATACCTGTAACCCTGTGCACTACTTTTGAAATAATTCCTCTGTAATAGTGTGTTACATTGTTAAGAGAGTCGTGAATGAGAGTATATAGTATTAACGAATTGAGTTCTCTGTAACAGTGTGCAATATTTTTGAAATGAGTCCTTTGTAGCGTTACTTTAGGAATGAATTTGCGCTAGAAATGTCAGCAACTTGTGAGAGGTCTTTGGTAAAAGACAAGTAAACTTATTTTTGACCATTTCCGGTATTCATTTATAAAAAGAAAATGAAAACTTCCGGTTGGAATGACCTGATTGAAAATATCCAACTTCCGGTCAGTTTGATTGATTTTGAATTCTCTAACCGAAATGATTACTTTTCCTTTTGTCTTTACCTCCCTTCCGGTTCGTTTAGTTCGTTACTTCCGGTTTTTCCCACAATTTCCGGTTTCGTTTTTAGGAGGAAATAGTACTAATAGCATTCCACTTCCGGTTTTGACTGAGAGGTAATTCTCGTTAATCCTTCCTACCATGAATTCCATGTTTCCTCTTCGATAACGGTTTCTCGGATTCGCGCAACAAAAGAAACCGGAAATGAGAATTCTAGGTTGAGGAGATCCGTGTAGTTTTGAGTTGGGCTATGGATGATGTCGAGGATGTGTGACTCCCCGCTGATATAAGCCACCTTCGAGTGCGAATTTCAAGAAAGATGGAGGCGAACCAAAACGGATGTAACCGCACGAGGTACGTTTCTTTGTTGATGAGAGTAGAGAGAGAGATGGTGGTGGTGGTGGTAGAGGAGGAGGAGGATGGAAAGATGGAATTTCATAAAGTTGGTGCCACATTTTTAATTTCTCAGGTTGGCATTCGCTGAAACGAGTTTGTATCTCTCTCTCGTTTTTTTTTCTCCTTCATCTCGTAGATAAAAATTGTCTATCTCCTCTTTGCTCCTCCCTCTCCTCCCGATTTCAAGTAACGATTTCCGTGATATGCAAAAGGCCAAACTAAGACAAGATGAAGAAGAAGAAGAAGAAACGTTTATCAGCTCGTTATTATCATCATCATCATTATCATTATTAACACACAACCGTGATTCTTATCGTTTGACGCCGTTATTGAGGTTTCTGGCGGATTCATACCGTAAAGCGGGGCTTCGAGGGTATGGCTCTGAAGGGAGGTAGCAAAACGTGATGTCGTGGTTTCCGGTTAAGATTCATCCGGGAGGATGGAAAATATTCTTTGGTATGGAAAGTGATGGAGGTGTGAATTTGGCACACACTGTCGTGGTAAATTCATTTCAAAAGTAATGCACACTTTTACAGAAGAGCGTTATCATAAACAAATCCCTATAAACCATTTCATAAATACTGCACACACTTAAAGGACTCGTTTCATAAGTATACCACACCCAAAGGAGTCATTACAGACATACTCCACACTGTTACAGAAGACTCATTTCATAAGTATTGCACACTGTCGTGGTAAATTCATTTCAAAAAGTAGTGCACAGCGCACAAAATTGAACGATTTCATAAATATTGCACACGTCGTATAACTTATTTCATAAATGTCTGCACACTCAATTAAGGGACTCATTTCATAAATATTGCATGTCGGATGTATTCATTTCAAAAGTAATGCACACTTTTACAGAAG
>JADMLL010000350.1:0-10369 GCA_016920875.1 Columbicola columbae
GATTTGAATGACGACATTTATATTCGTAGTTCTTCCTATATCGTAAAGTCAGGTGTGACTCATAAATGAACTGTCAGTACAAACCAGCGCAGCTTTAATGCTAAACAAAGAAAATTTGAACATCCGCCGACACAAGAATCACATCACATAGACGAGCCTAGTGCAAATGAGAACTGAGCTTCTGCCTATCTTGTGCACTGTGTGGACATACTGATTTATCACGTGTGCGTCATGGACAACACGGATAAGTAGTTGCGACATCCGAAAAAGTACTCATTTGATTTATGAAACATCAGAATTCGGGGTAAGTTTCTTTGACTTCTACTTGAGTTCAATGACGAATCACTTTCTAGTATATCGCATGTATTTAGTATATTTAGTATTTCTAGTATATCGTATACAGTTTTTGAATTTTATTAATTTTTTTATAGAAAATTACAATAAAGAACTGGAACCATTAATCAGAACATTCACATTTGATTATTAAAACCTCCGCAATTTTTTAATTCGAATCTGTAATTCGAGATTTAACCTTTCTTTGTGGAAACCATGGTGATCGACAGGAAAGAAGAAACAAACAAAAAACCCTCCATTCGGATTTGTGAATATTTTAGGAAGTTTTCTTAATCTGTCCACCAGCGTTTGTAAATTTTGTAAGACTTAAGGGAGAGTCTCTATGATCTTCTACTCAGATTAACGACGACCCTCTTGTCACTTGATCATCACTCTCTCGTCGACAGTTCATCTTGTAAGTTTGGTATAGAAATGTTTTTTTGGTTTTTTCACAAGCCACTTAGCTGATTTTTAAACGGTCACTTCCAACACTACAAGACTAGACACGCACACAAATGAATCGAATTTACAGCGATGAAAAGTTGATAAAAAAACACCAAAAGCTTCGACAATGTACAAGCTGTTGTCATCATCAGTGGTAACTCACTACTGAGTGTTTTTCGCAAGGGCAATTGGAAACTAAGGATTTTCAAGAAAAGGAAAAAAATTAGGGAAACGGACAAAAATATGGAATTTGAAAAGAGGGAAGAACAATAATAAACACTCAGCGCGGCAGTCAAAGAGCCGATTTTTATTATTTTTAAGGAACAGAACGTACGAAATGGAAAAGACTATCGACAGTTTTTGATAAAGACTGAAGTTTATAAACACAAAAATGAATGGAATCAATGCTGATCAACAGTCAAACAATTTTTTTTTTTAATCCTGGCCAAGAAACAGTCAGTAGTGAGTTACGACTGATGATGACAACAACTCGTACATCGTCTTTTATTGAATTTGAAAATCTTGAAGTTTTCTTTAGTTTTCAACCACTGTTTTGTAGATTTCAAACATTTCTATGTGAGTTTCCTTGTCTTCAAGATCCCACTACTTTTTTGTAAATTTTTCATTATTAGAGGTGATTTCTTAGACCTTCTCCTCAAATTTAATGGCCACTCTATTCGTACTTTATTATGTGTGGTAACTAACAGATTTGTGATATTTCACATTCTATTGGGAACTACAGGCTTTCCTCAACCGCTGCCTCAGAAATACAATTGACAGTCTAGTGCCAACTATCTGGTGATTCTACACAAACACTCTCACCAGAAACCCTCGCACAAGGACTGCTCGAAACAAAATGGAAATGGTTGGGACACGCTCTTTGAAAAGAACTCCGGCAACGCTTGATTGGAACCCATCAGACCAACGCCAAAAACCTCATGGAGACGAAGCCTATCCTCAAAAACTATCTTGGATAGGTCTAAACCAAAGAATACAGAGATGGTAAATCTAAATTTGTCAAATTTTCACAGTCGAATTTGTCATGAAAAGCGTAGAAACCATCGAAAAACTCTCGGGGAGAGAATTTTCAGATTCCAAGGAATGTAAACATGGAAAACTGTTCGAAAAATTTTCCAGTTACTAGTAGGGAACTTATCTTAAAATCATACTCACATTGTATAATCTCAAGGAAATGATATTGGCATCGCGAAAACCTTCTAGGTAAACACCGGAAAATAGAATTTTAAAAATTTGGAGAAGATTTCGGTATTTCATCAAGTTAACATACTTAGAAGTGACTAACTCACTACCTATCAACGTAAGGTTTTTCCTTTTGATGATACTCTCACAGTACACATAGATAATCATTTAAAATTTTTCAAATTTTCACCGTGAATCTGTTATGAAAACGAAGAAAATCTCTTTGAAAATCTCGTCCCATTGAAAATGAAAAACTGTTGGAAAACTCTCGAAGAGGAAAATTCCGGAAATTTGGAGTGAACTTCAATATTTCTTCAAAATATGTGATAGTCACTTTGAAGTGACTACAAGACTTCTTATCAAGGTAAAGTTTCTACTATTTCAGTATATTTTATATTACCGAAATAGTTATACTTCGGTTTTTTAATTTTTACAGTCGAATCATCCCGAAGATTAAACCCAGTGTTCAATGTCTTCAGTTTCAATTGGAAAAGTCTCGAGAGGAAAATTTCTCCGAATTTGGGGTAGACTTCAGTATTTTTTCGGACTACTTATCAAAATGAGCCTTTTGAGTTTTGAAATTAGAGACGAATATATTGATGATCAACCTAAATTTTTCAAATTTTCAGTCGGACGTTTCGTGAACAGGAAAATCTGTTGAAAAATTCTGAAGGAGGTAATTTCTCGAAATTTGGAGTGAACCTAAATATTTCCTAAATACAATTAATTTAAAATTGACTACAATAATAGTTACTTAAGTTGTATTTATTTATTTAATATAAGAATAATCAATACAATTTGTCTACTACCGTAAGTTTAGTTTTCTTCTTATTTCTTTTTGATTGTCCTCTTTTCCAATTCCTCTTTTACTTTTCTCCACTCATTCCCCTTTCATCCAGCAATTTCATTGCCTCCTCCACTTCCATTACCCAGCTTTTTTCTATCTTCTCTCTCTGATATTCTATGCTTGCTTTTTGTAACATTTAATTTGCCTTCTGTACTTCTATGAAATATCTTATTACTCTTTCTTTTATTTTCAGTGACGTTTTCATCCAGCCCGATTCTCCCAGCGGACCATCACTGGATATACTCCCTCTGAGTCCTAACATTTCCTCTGCCATGCCTGCGATTACTGTATCTAATTTATTTGCCTGTACCTCTGCACTCCATATTTTAGTAATCCATACAGTAATTGCGGCTGGATCTTGACTTTGAATCTACTGTTTTAATGGTGCATTCTTTCGATCCATAGTATGTTTTCCTTACTCCTGCTAATTTCTTCTTCCCTGGGTCTATACATCCTTCTACGAGGTATCTCCATTGTATATTTTGGTTTAATAATACTCCTAGGTAACTCAAATTCTTCGTTTTGTTTATTTCCTTGTATGCATAAAACCATCTATCTTTAGAATTTTCTCTCCCTAGTGAAAGTCGTTATTTTAGTTTTCCCTCTAAATTCCATTTTTGTGTGTAAACTTCTAAATTTTTTAGCTGTCTTTGCAATTCCACTTTCGTTTCGGAGAGTGGTAGTACATCATCTGCGTACATTAGCAGGGTCACGTCTATGTCACCGATGTTGGATGCGTGTGTGGTCGTTTTGATTAAATGTCTCTACTAAGTTATCAATATACAAAGTGAACAGGAGTGCCGTCAGTGGCATCCTTGTCTTACTCTTCTCTCTGTGGAAAATTCTTTCTTTATTTCATTTCTAGTTAGTTTCTATGTGAATTTCTCCGAGCATGTCTACAGTATGTTGGGTATTTCTTTTTCTCCATCTTAGTCTATAGTTTCCCCTGTTTAGACTGTAGAAAGTGGTCCTGAAATCGACCAATCATGAGTAGAGTGTCTTTTTCCTCACTATCACCTAATATACCTGTGTCCAGAAGTAGTAGGTTGTAAATCGTAGAATCCTCTGGTTCTGGTCAGATATTTAGCTGAAGTAATTGATTGAATTAAAGTCAACGACCTAATTCAAGTACTGACATATGTCGAACAAACCATATATTAGGACAACTAATAAGTTTTAAGAATAGAACAGAAATGCAGGTAAGCAGGAGGGCAGCGACAGCTTGGAAGAAATTCTGGGCTCTCAAATGCATCCTGAAAAATTTCAGCGTAGGAA
The DNA here is from genome assembly GCA_016920875.1 of Columbicola columbae. Lineage (NCBI taxonomy): Eukaryota > Metazoa > Arthropoda > Insecta > Psocodea > Philopteridae > Columbicola > Columbicola columbae. The sequence continues at coordinate 4,100 of JADMLL010000350.1, forward strand.
TTAGAAAGAGCGAACAAATACTCCAGACCTGTATTTTCCCAACTTTGCTCTACGGCTGCCAGACGTGGGCTATGACCCGGAAAACCGAGGAAATAATAAGGACGACCCAAAGAGCCATGGAGAGGAGCATCAGAGGTGTTAGGCTTATCGATAAGATAAGCAGCCTATCATGGAAGGCCTAGCAATCATGTAGATACCGAAGATGCTGTCCAGTTCATCAAGAGGATGAAATGGAAGTGGCTGGTCACCTGATGAGGGGAAGTGACGGAAGATGGACAAAGAGACTCTGGTGTCCAACTCTGGGGCACAGAAAAAAAGGCCAACAGAGAAGGAGATGGGAGGATGACATAGTTACCTTTGCTGGCGCCCGTGGCATAGAAGAGCAAAGAACAAAACACTGTGGAGAGTAGCGGGAGAGGCTTTTGCCCGAGATGGGCCTAGTAGATATTGTAATCTTAATTATTGTCAAAAGAAAATGTAAAACAATACTACTAATATAAGATTTTATTTTATTGTTATTATTAATATAATTGATTGAATAATTCTTTCAGTACTTTATGTATTTGAAGCTCGCATTCTTTATAGAATTCAGGGGATTTCAATCTATCAACATACAATATTCCATCCACATGCTTTGTCTTTCCTTAAGGCTTTCAGCATTGGTCTGACTTCTTCTTCTTCTTCTGAAGGAAGAACAAGTTCAAATAAGTTTAAAGAAAACTTTAAAAATTATTTAAAAATTTTCTTTTGTGTTCTTTTAAAATTGTAAAATTTGTGTTTGATATTATTGTTATTATAGTATGTCAATAAAGAAGAATTTTTTTCCATATTTATTTTTAATAATATTTATACTCTTGTATGATATAATAATACTGCCATCAAACATGATTTGAATGTGCCGCCCGCATATATTAATTTATTTTGAAAATCTCCTGCCGTCCGAAAACGGCTGTCGACCCCTGTCATAGACAACAGAGATTATAAATTAATAAAATAAATTAATTATATACACTGAGGAGGCTGGCAAAACGTATTTTGTATTTGAACTCATAATACATCTCAGTTTCATGAAACTTCGAATCCGGGTAAAAATGATTCTAGAAAATGACGTCACTTCCATCCCCTTCGACAGCGGAGAGTTTCGAACCCTTGTTTCAAAACATCACCCCCGTCCGCCATATTGGGACGCTTCTGATAAGAATGAAAAGTGTAAACAACTCAACATTTTCAGAAAATTAAAACCATTTTCCCGTTGAATTTTCTTGAGATTGAAGAGACAAAGGTTGAAGCTTTCCTGAAGTTTTGAAGACTGTTTAGTGAATTTCGTGAGTGTCTGAGGTGAGTTTTTAATTTTTGTTTCTAATATTTAGTGATGAGATTTACAGGTTATCAAACGTTTCAATAGGAAACAAAGCTGAATTTTATTCGTAGAAATTCTATAAAGTTCGATTAAACTGTCCTCCGATGTTAGTGGACTTCATAGGAATTTGAGGAGAGTTTCCTTACCTGCGAGATACTAGTAGATTTTTCGGGAATTCACAGAATCTGAGGTGAGTTTCTATTACTTGCTCCTTGAGTTTGCCGGTGAAAAACTTGGTTATATATCATAAATGTTATTTTTTTTCTACTAGATTTTATTCGTCCTATTGAAGTACAACAACTTCATAAGAATTATTCAATGGAATGAGTATTCGCATGTTTCTAGTTTGGAGATGTATCATGAAGAAAAGAAATATTTGGAAGAAGGTCGTCGTACATTCTAATTCCAACCTAATTTGCGATCCTAAGAATCATGGTGTACACATGAAACAAAGCTTAATTTGATTTGGGAAATTCTCTGAAGTTTGATTAAAGTGTCCTCTGACGTTAGTGGACTTCATAGAAATTTGAGGAGAGTTTCCTTACCTGCGAGGGGCTAGTAGATTTCTCTGGAATTCACAGAATCTGAGGTGAGTTTCTATCACTCTCTACTCGAGTTCGCCGGTGAATAACTTTGTTAAATATCATAAACGTTATTTATGTTGTACTAGATGCAAATCGTACTACTGAATAAGGAGAAAAAAGTTTATTTGAATTTAAATTTTTAAGTTTTCTTCAATTTTTCACCACAGGTATGTAGATTTTAAACATTTTCGATGTGAGTTCCCTTGTCTTCAAGATCCCAATATTATTTTGTAAATTTTTTCATTATTTGGGATGACTTTCTTTGACTTTCTCTTCGAATTTAATCACCACTCGAATACGTAACTAACGAATTTGTGATATTTTACTTTCTTCCATTAATAATTACAGGCTTTCATCAACCGCTGCCTCAGGAATATAATTCGCGTCTGGTAGCCTCATAATTGGCTTTCAACAGAAATTTTCCTCAAACGCTCCAACCAGAAACCCTCGCTCAAGAACTGCACGAAACAAAATGGAAATGGTTGGGACGCACTCTTTGAAACGAACTCCGGCAAGCGCTTGATTGGAACCCACCAGGCCAACGCCATAAACCTCATGGAGACGGAGCTTGGCAACCGAGTTCTTATTTGCGAACCTTTCCATGTCCCGGACGCAAGTCAAGGCGCTTGCGAGAAACAGAAATAAGTGGCGCCCTTTCACAACGGTCCTGTACTCCAAATAGAAGTTGAATTATAATATTATTAATATTATTATGAATTATTTAAATGTTTTCATGGAGGGCAAACAATATTTAAAATTGTGAATCTTTCGTGAAGTTGTCTTCAAGTTTTTCTCACTTTTCTCTGGGGTTTTCAAGGTGAGTTCACTCGTCTTCGAGATGCCATTACAAATTTGTAAATTTCTTCGAAAATAAATTGTAGAAATTTCAAAAGGTTCGATGGAGAGAAATACTTATTTCAATTTTCACATCTTATATGAAATTGTATTTTCAAGCGGTCTCTAGTTAGTTTAGTGAAGTTTGGAAAGAAATTTGAGGTGAGACTCGATTGCATTTCTCTGGATTTGAACAGACTTTCAGATGAATTTCTCTGACTTTCTACTTCAAATGTATGAAGATTCATCTGTTCACTGATTCATTCAGATTAATCTTACTTATGTATGTTCAGAGGAAATCTTATTTATATTTGTAAGTATCTTGTGATGATGTCTTGAAGATTTTCTCACTTTTTCTTAGGTTTCATTAGTTATGAAGAAAAGTTTTCTTGTCTAGAATGTTCCACCAAGGTTTAGCGAGTAATTTATGGATGTCATGTTTATCTTAGCTTATTTTTACCAAACTACTCTGAAATACATTATACAATTCTTAACAATTCATACTTTGGCACATATCTAATTACCTTCATTTTCTTGCCAATCGTAAATGTGTTCTTTATATTTGATAGGTTTTCCGAAGATGAAACTTTCTGACTTTGGGGCTTTCATAACCCTGTCGACACTGGAAGCGATAGGGAAATTGTTTAACAAAAAAAAAAATTTCTAGGTGAGATAAGTCAGCGACGGGGCTTTTAGGTTTCACCCCTTAAACGACGACTGTTCTTTTAGTACTCCATCAAGTATGGTTTCTATGAAATGAGTGAAGCTGTTTTGAGATGGAAGAAATCCTTCCGCTAAATTTGATAGAAGTGTTCATCACTGTTTAGTAAACTTTAAAGGAATTTGAACTGAGCCGAGATACCAGTAGTTTTTCGAATTTCAACAGAATTCGTGGTGAGTTTGTTTGACTTCAATTTAGGTTCAATGACAAAACACTTTGTTAGGTATACAATTGTATACTTGATACTTCAGGTTTCTAAAGATATATATTGGTAAAAGAAATATTTCTACGAATATCTTCGTGCTTCCTAATTCCAACCTAATGTGTGATTTTAGAAATCATGGCGAGTGATGGACAAGAAAAATTGAAGCACACCAAGCTTTTTGAGTTTTGTTAGAATTTGAAAAGACTTTTTTTGCCTACCAAAAATTTACTATATTCATAGGACTTCAACATAATTTTGAGGTAAGTTTTCCTGCCTTACTACACGAATTCAAGACGGTTCTCGTAACAATTCTTCGTGTATAGCAGTGGTCAGGAACAGGTCAGGAACTTCACTGGTACTAATTTGCTCTCCCCATAGTAAAATCGGGATACCTTATGGCGTAGGGATACGCAAAAACTGCTAAAGTTTTTCACTCATAATTATTTACAGACACTCACGGAAAGCGAAGCTCGAAGTAACTGAAGCAACTGAAGCAGAAAGCCCTCAATTGTGCTAGCCAAAAAAAACTTCAAGAAAGAGAGAAAAAGAAAAAGCCAAGAAATAGACTGAAAAATACTGACCGAAAACCAACTAAAAACAACAGCCGTTTCTTAGAAAAAAGTCAAAACTTCGTCAGAATTTTTGAAGACAAAACAAACTTCAAATGCTTCAAACAAGGCAGTGCCACCAATTTCGGTGAAAGCAAACAAAAATTTCCAGGCTTTCCAATAATGAAACGTCACAGGTAATCAATTTGTGTTATGTGAGGTAAGTTTCTAAATTCTTTCAATTAGATAATATTTAGAGTCAAATTTGACCCACTAATAGTCGCCGCTCTAACATTAATTTAAGTGGCTTTGAAAGCTGAATATATGCTCTTTCCAATGATACTGATTAGAAAGGAATTAAAAAGGACACAGTTGAGATATTTGGCCGCAAACTTAGGCCAAAATCAGTTTCTCGCCTTCTTCACACACCCACACCTCTTAAAGTAATGGGGACAAGATTGCCAAATAAAAACAGGATCATGGAACTAATAACACACTATTGACATACATAACCTCGAAAAGATTCTCAGTCCCAGAAAAAGTGGCGGCGCAAAAACAGGAAATTTGTCGAGCGTGACAAATTTTTCACTATTCAGCGTCTATAGCTCAGCACTCAAACGAGGTAGACGACTGGCGGTTGTACCATTTGAAAGAGCGTGTTAAGCAATATCAGCATGCAAAAAGCACAACTCCTAAGTTGTACAGTTAGTCTACAGCGAGCGAGTAAAGTTGGCATAATTTTGACAGCTCCACCCCAAATCGGAGCTGTCCCATTCTCATTAGAGGCTAATAGAAGCCAAACCCGAGTTTTCGAAATGAAATTTTGGAGATTTTCATCCAAGACCTGAGGTAACATTCCTGTAAAATTAAAACAAAATCGGAGATGGTGGACTCGAAACTTTTTCAAAATCTGGTCCGTTTGACATGGAATGACCCATTTAAAAAATTTTTTATTTTTTATTGACACGCTAAATAACCAAAATGTCAGAGAACAAAAGATTTACGATTATCAAAAAGTTAAGAAAGGAAGTACAATCCCATTTACATATGTATTAATATAAATATAACTATATTAATGCTTTGACAGGCCGCAAAAAATGTTGAGAAGACCCGCATGCGGCCAGCGGACCGCAATTTCCCGGTTCCTCGTATATATATTATCTAACAAATTTGTGAAATTTCAGATTTGTCAGTTATTTCAGAGAGGAGAAAAGCTTTTTGAGTTGGCAAATCTTATATCTACTCCACTGTATACGAACCATTAATATATGTAATAAGAGTGATTTCGCTCCTTTCGAGATTCCACAACATTTTCCTGAAATTCATAGAATTTGATTCACTTCAAGTGTCCTCTATTGTCTACGAACTATATATAAATAGGAATTTGAAGTGATTTCGCTCCTTTCGAGATTCCACGACATATTTCTGATTTTGAACAGAATTTGGAATGAGTTTCTTAATCTTCTACTCGAATTTAACGACAAATCGTACTCGCCTGGTCCTTTTATTAATTTACAAACTTATAGAATTTAGAACGGTTCAATATAATAGAAACCTTTTTTAGATTTATAAGAATTTTTTGAAGTTTTCACCGAGGTTTTCTCACGTTCGTCTTTGGTTAGTTTTCAAGAATAGTTTTGGTGTCTTCAATTTTTCTGGTTTTGAACATAATTGGGAAGTGCTTTGACTTTCTACTCAAATTTAATAACGAAACTTTTATTCATGGTCTTCATGTATTGTACAAGTCAAATGGGACACATATAATTTCTGATTAGGAAAAATTGAAGCACACCAAGCTTTTTGAGTTTTTGTAAAAATTGGAAAAGACTTTTTGCCTACCAAAAATCCGCTGTACACCTAGGACTTCAACAAAATTTGTGGTAAATTTTCCTGCTTTTGCACTCGAATTTGAATCGGCTTTCTTAATCATAATTCTTCGTGTATAGCAGTGGTCAGAATATTTTCGAACGGCGGCTATTTTCAAAATAAATATTTTTAGGCAGGCCGCACATTCAAAT
>JADMLL010000352.1:0-19917 GCA_016920875.1 Columbicola columbae
TTTTCCGACGAATGAAACTAACAGGAACAATAAGCTTGAAAAGCTTTCTCTCTCTCCCCAGAGCTTTTATCTACTTTCGACAAACTTTTAATAACTTTTTACTGGACTTTCATAACTTAGGTTTGTCGGGAAATGTTTTTCTTCTTTCCCATTTCACCCCCAACCACGAGGATGAGTACAAGAAAGTCATTTGTCACTTAAAAAACGGATAATTGGCGTAAGTGTTCAAAAAGCTCCTAACCTCAGAAAATCGTCAAAGTTTGAGCTTTCATTCGTGTCCTGTATTGGGACCGAAACCACCCCTAACCCTTTCCCATCGTCCGCCATTTTGATTTTAATGGATGACGTCACTGCTGTCTTGTTTTCAATTTTTCGAGTCAGCTTCCAAATCCTTCAAAAAACTTTTGAGCTTTCTTTTGTTCCCTTTCGACTTACCTCTTTCTATGTAGGTCACAGGTGTACGTTTCCTCATCGAGTGGTGGGTCGAAAGCTTACCAAAAGCTCCTTGGATCTATGTGCGCATTCTAAAGTTTGATTTCTATCTTCAGACCGGAAAAGCTTTGTTTCCTCTCTCTTCCCTCTTTGCTTGCTTTATCTTTTGATCTCCATCTTGGTCAGCTGGAAGATAAAGCTCATGGCTACCACCTGGAATGAAGACAAAATCAGCATTTCAGCTATTTCACTTCCGGTGCACTTTCCTCCGCCATTTTTTATTTAAAAGATTTCGCAGAATACTCGAGATAACTTCCAGGTTGTTTACTTACCCCGAACATTAGCTACGAGTTCTCTCGTAGTTTCTTTGCTTACAAGAAAGACGAGAGGTAAGCACAAAATTCGTTAATTCGATACTGATCAGCGCTGTAGACACCATTATCCTACCGGAAAATCCCCTCCAAAGCTCAAAACAGGTAGTAGAGAGTCTGTTCCAAAAGTTTCCGGAAGGATGAAGGAATTTGTGATCCCTCACCAGTCGGCCAGCTGATTGAGATGAGTTGGTTGAGAGTCCGAAAAGCTTCGAAGAAACTTGTCACTGAACCTGAACGGAAGTGTGTTTGGTAATAGTAATCCGTCTATCGATTATATTATAAATGACAAGTCAGTAAGTATAACTGTATAAATCAAGACGGTCCAAATGAGTGAATCAGTATAATTCGATTCTTAAACAGTTTTTGTAGTTGGCAAAACTTGCTGGCGAGGTAGAGAAGTAAAGCAAGACAGGAAGAAGGGGGAGAGAATAACTGTTAATTTGGAAAGACTAATCCAACTACTACTTTGTATTATTATCGGTAGTACTGAGTCCAAAAGTTTCCCAAATGACGTGTTTGAAGTTGACGAGCTTGCTACAGAGATATGAAACAAGTATTTCAACGACTACTTCTCTACTACTAGAGTACAGTTTGTCCCAAAAGTTTCCGGAATGATGTGTTTGTAGTTGACAAAGCTTCCTGGTGGAGTAAAGAAGTAGAACAAAACAGGACTCAACGAGTGAATAACTGGCGTTTTAGAAAAAAAATTCCAACTTCTACTTCTCTGTATTACTGTTGGTAGCCCTGAGTTTGTCCCAAAAATCGCCGAAATGAGTTTTTGTAGTTGGCAAGTTTGGTAGTCCAGAGTTTGTCCCAAAAGTTTCCGGAATGAGTGCTTGTAGTTAGCAAAGCTGGCTGAGACAAGGAGACGAGAGAGAATAGTTTGGAAAAAGTATTTCAACTACAACTCCTCTCTACTACCACTGGTAGTACAGAATATGTCCCAAAAGTTTCCGGAATGGTGTGTTTATAGTTGGCAAAGCTTCCTGGCGAGACAGAGAAGAAGGCAGGGAGAAGGGAGAGAGAATAACTGTTACTTTGGAAAAAAGAATATTCCGACTTCCACATCTCTATATTACTGTTGGTAACCTACAGAGCTTGTCCCAAAAGTTTCCGGAATGAGTGTTTGTAGTTGGCAAAACTGTCAGGCAAAATAGACAAGTAAAGCAAGACAGGAAGAAGGGAGAGAGAACAAGTTTTACTTTGGGGAAGAAATAGTCCGACACCCTGTATTACAAATGGTAGCATTGAGTTCGTCCCAAAAATTTCCGGAACACAGTTTTGCATTTGGCAAAAGTTAGCTGACGAAGACTACAAACCAGATGAATGATACCTTGGGCCAAAAAAAATTCCGGAAACTATCCCAACAGACGACACCACTGTCAGTCAACAGTATGACGTAGCTGGTTTACTCTCAAACAAACGAATCGTGGGAGTAGAATCAGGAGAGACTACACCCCACGTAAGGTCAGATTTTGTTCCTTCGCAAAATGCGTTCCTTCAACTTCGAAAGAAGAAAGGAAAAGAAGAAGAAGGATAATCTTTTTGTTTTGACAGATAGAGAGAGAGACGAAGGAAGAGAAAATCCGGGAGAAGAGAGAAAACCATATTTCACGACGGTTCGAGGCTAATCGGGTTTGGGATCTTTAAAGTTGAGCAGACGGAGGAAGAGGAGAAGGCGGTGGAGGGACACGAGGCAAGGTGGCGTCTTTCCGCGACTGGAGAAATTTAAAATCCCAGGGAAATGGATTTGAGTTTGTCTACCTCAAGAAATGTTATTTCGATTAATCAAATGGAACAAAAAAGGATTAAAACGGATTAAAACGGAAGGGATTAAGCCGGATTACTTTAATATTTAAAATTAAATCGGGAAAATTTAATTTCTTCCCCGAAAATTACAAACTCGAAGGAGAGCCCCCAACCTCCCCACCCGAAAACCTACCTCACTACATGTGCATCTTTGAACCCCTGGTACATCTCCCAATAAATCCCACGACTCGTTTGATCTCCTCCCCGTGACACTATTTTAAAGCTCCTGATGGAAAACCTATTTCCGGTTTTTCCCCGAACTTTGTTGACGTTTTGAGCTTTTCATACTCGGCAAAAACCGATTTCGGTCCCTCTGCTGTCGATTTTTGATTTATTTCCGGTTTTGGTTTTTTTCCTGTTTCTCATATTTCATTTCTGTTGGTCTTGAAATTTTCTCTTTAAAATGCTGTTTCCGTTTTTGTCATTCTTTGAATTTGTTTCCATGTTTGTTTAGCTGACCTTGGTTTTTATCGTATCTACTACTCTCCGTTTGCTGACTTTCTATCGCTTCAGAAGTATTGTATAGTTGGGATAGCCAACAGATCGGTGTCCTATACCCAAGGAATTCGGTCAGCAAAAACAGAGTAAAAGAAAAGTAATGTGGAAGGAGATGAAGAAAAGATATAAATATATAAATAGAACCAGTTACTTACAATAAATATACACTGCAGATGTATACAAGTATAACAGTGAATCTCCTCATCACACTAAACACCAATCATCTCACAGGACTCCACTTAGCTTACACGGATACTCGAAGACAACTGAAACACCTGAACCTAGCGTTGGTCACATCCTCGAACGAAGTCAGTATGCGCGCGCACCTGACTTAGCTTCGTCTTTAGATCGTTTTAACACTCATTAGGCCTACTATTCGCTACAGTTATCAAGGTCACCACAGATATGCTCCCAAATTTGCAGATGTAAAAGTTTAAAATTAACACCTAACAGTAGTCAAATGGAAATTCGTTGTTGAAAATCAGTATGAATGAAATTAGTGTGCAATATTTTTGAAAAGGAATTTGTCCTAAAGAATTCATTTTGTATGAAGCAGGATCTTTACAAGTGTGCATTATTTTTGAAAAGAGGTAGCCATGAATGTACTGTATATTAATTCTGAAATGACATCAACATGAGTGTGCATTATTTTTGAAATGAGGTCGGTGTCAGTATGCATTACTTCTGAAATGAAGACACTGTGTGTGTGTGCGGTATTTTTGAAATAAAGTTGCCATGATTGTGTACTGTTTTTGAAACGAAGTTGACATCAGTGTGCATTACTTTTGAAATGAAGTCGTTGGCCATTATTTTGAAATGCTGTCAACATGAGTGTGCAATATTTATGAAATGAGGTTCATCCGAGTGTGCAATACTTTTGAAATAAAGTCACTATGTGTGTGCAGTATTTTTGAAAAAGGGTTGCCATGAATGTGAACTATTTTTGAAACGAAGTTGAATCAGTGTGCATTACTATTGAAATGAAATCACTGTGTGTGTGTTATATTCGAAATGAGATCATCCAGATTGTGTGCATTATTTTTGAAATGCAGTCAGTCAACATGAGTGTGCAATATTTTTGAAATGAAGCTACCACGACCATGCATCACTTTTGAAATGAAAGTTTTACGAGTTTGTATTAGCTTTAAACACAGAGATTTTCATACCCGGATTTTGGTTTCGAAACAAATTACTCTTGAGAGTGTGCATCACTTTTGAAAACGCGTATCATTTATACAAGAGTATAAGTACCCAGAACTCAAAATCTCTGACCAACACACACACAAAGACATAGGGAGATAGATGACGACAACTCATCACCGACAAACGGCTCCAAGACCAGCAAACAAATTCAAAATCCAAAACAAATCACGTTTCCCTCCAAAAATTCACGCTCACTGCTCCCACCCCAACCAACCCCTAATTCCATCCCCAATTCTAAGACCTTAATTCAATTTTCATAAATTCCAAAATACAGAAAAAAAAGGTTCAGCAAAACCTAATCACTCTCACTTCAACACCGTACCACCTTCCTCCTCCTCGCGTTTTTCATTATCACATCAAAATGATTCCTTTTCGGGGTGTCTTTTTAAAATTACCCTCCGCTTCCATTTTCCTTTGTTTCGACCAACCCCCAACAGCCCCGAACCACCCCATCCACCCCTTCACCGGGCATAAAGGATAAATTATTTCTGCCTTTAAAGACAGAACTCTTACAGAAATACAAAAAAAAGGAAATCAAAACTAATAAACTCTCTCCACCTCCCTCCTTCCTCTCTCCTGCTCTCCTCCTCTTTCTACCCTCCTACCTCTCACCAAGCATAAACCTTAGAAGAGAGAAAATCCTTGATTGTTACGAAAAGCAGAAGAAATTGAGTCAATTTCTAATGCAAAGTTTGTTTTTAAATTCCACAACCCACCCTTTTCATCCCTTCCCAGACACCACCCCCCCCCTACCCCCTCTCCTTCCACTTTCACTCTCATTTTCTTTATTGTCTTCCTTCTCTAAGAGAAATTTCTTTTTAAAAATAGATTTGGGAAGAAAAAAAAATTTTTTTTATAATTTTTTCCTTTTGTTATAGTCATCCCCCTTCATCCCCTTCTCCTTTCATCCCTCTCGTTTCTAAAATAAATTTCCTTAAATTATTTATTAATAGAAAGTGAAAATTTTTTTTGGTTCGTTGTTCTGTCTGTATAGAGAGAGAGACCTGAAATTTTAAAAGGAGGCATTTCTTCATAATTGAGACCCTAATCAAATATGTATTGTATACGGGGTGTCTCGAGGAAATACAGATTCTCTTCTCTTTTCTCTACTTTCGTTAATTTTTAACTAGCGAAGATGGTGTTTAAAGTAGAAAAATTTTTGGGGGTGAAAGGTTGATGAAAGAGTCACCCCGTCTTCCTCCCTCATCCCTTAAAGAATTTGCCTTCGGTGATGAGACGCAAGCAAGACGAACCCTGCTGTGACAGGCTGACTACCACCCTTGGATGATGGAAGTATCGTTTCGGTCTCCCTCTGTCTTCGTCTTTTGGCTGTTTAAAAGGTTTGCTGTTTCAACCGCCGTTCCTTCCTTTGTCTGTTGGCTCTCACTGTCGTCCATTTTTTACTTTTTAGGTTTTGGGAGAGTTTCCTTAGGTTTCTCACCTTTGGTAGATCTTCCCTTGGATAGTTTGGCGAGTTTTTGTTTTTAAGCTGTAAAGTTTATCGGAAATGGGAGGTTTGTGATGAAGATAAACTGCTGTTGGAGTTCATTTCAAAAATATTGCACAAGATAACAAGGTTTTTATTTCAAAAATGTTGCACACTGTAATAAGAATCGATCTTTTATAATATTGCACAGTTCTGTAAGCAATATATTTCAAAAATAATGCACACTGACCAATACCCAACTTCAAAAATACTGCACGCACTCATGACAACTTCATTTCAAAAGTATTGCACACTCATACCGATCTCATTTCAAAAGTATTGCACACTCATGCGATCTCATTTCATCATTCACATTCATACCGACCTCATCTCAAAAATACTGCACATAGTCATGACGATCCCATTTCAAAAATACTGCACATAGTCATGACGATTCCATTTCAAAAATACTGCACATGTCGACGATTCCATTTCAAAAATACTGCACATAGTCATGACGATCCCATTTCAAAAATATTGCACACCTATACCGACTTCATTCCAAAGTAATGCCTTCATATCCCAATTCAAAGGTGACACACTCAAGAAATCAATCCACACTTTAATAAAGATCTCAATTCATTACTAATCTACATTTAGAACAAGGTCATTTCAAAAATATTGCACACGTCTTTCTCACATTACTATGTACGAACAACAATCTAACAGAAAAAACTGAAACAGAACAGCAGTCACAAATAAAATACTCAAACTCAAACCAATCAATACCCATCAACCATATTATGGAGTAGTGAGTATACAGTATAAATACAATCACAGTCATACATACAGTCAGGCTGTTTCTCAGTCCATTATTAGGCTTTTAATAAATAAACAAGACCACAAGAAAATTATGATTCTGTCAACCAAATCCATTTTCTGGTTACTGCACACTTTATTGTAACTGTTCAGATTACTGTAGGCTTTTTCATTCATCTGTAAGTCTAATAACATTACAAAAGCAAAAAACTTTGGTGAAGGGGAAATAAAACCAACAAAAAAAAAAGAAGAAACCACTTGACCCAAAGCAGACAAGATAAATTATCTAATTAACCCTAGTTTTCCCTGATGATTGTCAAAATTTATTTCTCCCCCGGTTATAAAGGGTGAAAAAGAAAATTTCGATTATGTGAAGTAGTAAGAACTAAACGAATTCATTTGTTGTTAATAAAAACACTTTTTGAGGGAGAAAAAAATTTTCAACCGGCATGGCTCTAATATCATAATCTAATTTACCTTGGTCAACCCTTGAAATTTGTTTCTTTTTCCAACATCCTCTCGGTTTTTATATCCCAATGGTCTGTCGTTCTTTATTCAGACACTCAAAAAAAAAAACACAGTCGCGGTTAAACACGTGTTTTTGCAAACAATTAAACCGATTTGAAAAATTAAAATAAAAGAAACGCGACATTGACCACAACAACGACGAAAAAATATGGCGGTCGGCTTCGAGTCGAACGATAATTCGATTAATCGAAACATTGGATTATGGGTAATTTCACAACCGTCTGCGTCGTCATTTCATTTGGAATGAGTCAACGGTTTCGTTTTCTGTTTTTTTTTGTTTGTTTTTGGTTTTGTTTTGTGCGGGTGTTTGTGTCAACATTTTATTTGTTTATTTTGTTTGTAATTTAATAATTAATTTAAATATTTAAGTTTTTAATTAATTCATATTTTCTTGGGTAAATCAATTAATTTATGAACTAAGATTACCGATGATTTACTCCTGAACAACTGACAAAATGAAGGTAACAATCACTTAATTCATTTATTCATACTGAAATACAATTTCTTTGATTCGAAAACATAGTATTAATATTTTATATTATTATATTACAAATTTTAAGTCCTCATTTCCATAGATTTTTCTTGATTTTATACTATCTTACCAAACATGTTCTTTTATTTGTTTATGAAAGCTGCTTCTCAACTTTGGAAACAAATTAAAAACTTCACTTTACGTTGTCTCTGAAGTGTGTTCAAATTTTTTTCTTGGTCACGAGTTGTGTCACAGCCGTTTTAAAAAGAAAAACGCAGCAGCAACAGGCTTCAGATCTGTCTCCTAGTTCCTTTATTAGCTTCAGCTGCTCCTAGTTCAGAGGACTATACTGAAGTTGGATGACTATGACTCATGTCCACCTGCAAAAATATTGCACATTTTTAGGAAAATTTATTTCAAAATATTGCACGCTTTCTTTGAGAATCCAACCCATAATTATAGCAAATTTTTAGGGGAAATCGTTTCAGAAATATTGCACTCTTTTACGTAGAATTTATTCCATAAATATTGCACAACCTTTTAAAGGGACTTCGTTAAAAATACTGCACACTTCCCTTCAAAATTCATTCTAAAAATAGTGCACACTTTGTTTGGGAATCTATAGCCTAAATACTGAACGATTTTTAGAGAAATTCGTTTCAAAAATTTTGCACACTTCCTTTGAGAATCTATTTCATAAATATTGCACATTTTTAGAAAATTCATTTCATAAATAGTGCACATCTTCTTTGAGAATCCATTGCCTAAGTACTGAACAATTTTTACGAACATTCGTTTCAAAAATTTTGCACACTTTCCTTGAGAATCCATTCCATAAATATAGCCAATTTTTCAGGGGAATTCATTTCATAAATTTTGCACACTTTCTTGAGAGTCTGTTTCATGAACACTGCACACTTTTATGGAGGATTCATTCCACAAATATTGCAAATATTTTATTTGAGAATCCATTTCATTATAGCACATTTTTAAGGAAATTTGTTTCAGAAATATTGCACACTTCCATGCAAAATTCATTTCATAAATATTCCACAGTTTCTTCAAAAATCCATTCCACTGCACATTGTAGAAGAATTTGCTCTAAAAATATTGCACAATTTCTTACAAAATCCATCTCATAAATACTGCACATTTTTCTGCAGGATTTATTCCATAAGTTTTGCACACTATGATAGGAAATCCATTTCATAAACACTGCACAGTTTTAGGAGAATTCCTTTAAGAAATCAGGCACATTTTCATGTAGGATTCATTTGAAAAACACATACTGTCAGGTTTATTATAAACTGCTGACAGATAATTGACGTTAGGGTACACGTGTCACATACAACCAATCAGGATAAGTGAATTTCGTCTAGCTCACCGTCCCAGAACTGAGGTTTCGAGAGTAATCTGTTTGAAATGGTTGTAAAGCGGTCAATCGACCGGTCCCGGTACTTAGAAATACATTCAAACTTTTTCAAAAACCGGTCACTGCTGACTTTGCTGAATTTTGTTTTCGCATCTCGATTTGTTTCGACCGTCAGTATCAACCCCATGGTCGTGTAGCTCAGTTCCTTCCATAAGGGTTTTTTAACAAGGAAAACCACCCCTATTCAATGGGGCCATGCCTAATAGGATATATATTCGGTTGATTGGATTAAAGACCCTCGCGTGGGTCGTGGTGAAAACCTAAGGAAAAGGCTCCCTCCTTCCCCCGTCAAAGGAAACATCCTCTCGTCTAAATGCACAAACATAATGAACGTCTACACGAACGAGAGAAAGTAAGTAAGCAGTTGAGGGTTGAAAACCATCCCCTTTGTAAAAAAAAAGGAAAGGGAATCAGTCATTTTCTAATAAACTTAAAGGAAGAAGGGAAGAAAACAGGTTCTAGTGATTCAGCAGTGATTCGGTGAGGAGGAGAAGGCGAAGAAGACGAGAACAATAACAAAAGCTTAAATTGATGATATATTTAGTGGGCCTCTTTCTTGGGCCTTATTTTTCCCTTTGAACGAGGGTGAGGTGAGTTCTCTGAATAGATGGAAGGAGATTTGCCTTTCCTCTCCCATCTTCTCCCATCAATTCTAAAATGTTTCTATTCTTCGGTTAATGTCGGTTTGATTATGAAATGGAGTGGTGCGTGGGGCGTGGGGCCGGGAACGAGAAAGGCATTATTCTCCGGAAATGATTTCTTTTTTGTTAACAGGTGGGATTGATAAAGTTTTCATGCCGCTTGCGGGTTTTCCCAGATTTTTCATCGCGGCCTTTCTTTTCTATTGTTCAGATATTAATGGGGCGGGGGCTTCGTTCGCTTTTTTGATTTTGGATACGTCAAACGTGGAAGCGAGGTGAATGAATCTTAGTGAACGCGTGTGAGTTAGTTCATCGCATAACCACAAACCTACCCATCTTCTAGCTATATAGTCATAACAACCCATAATACGATTGATTAGGTACTTACAGTATATCTATACTGAGTAAATATATTATTTGAACGATTACTATTATCAGAACAACCATTTCAATTGATTACTGTTAGACGAATGACGTCATAAACCTGGCGCTCCTGCTCATATTTTCAAACACAATCAATTGCGCGTGCACCTGTATTTCCTTGGTTTTAAATACTCGCTTGGCTTATATTTATATTTTGTTATACTTATATTTAGCTATAGCTACTGCTTTCGATTTTTCAACCACGAAAGACCTAAACTATTAGCAGCTTATAAAGCAAAAAGTTTGGTTCTCATAGGGTTTTCTAGTAAGTAAACACAATGTGCAGTACTTGTGAAATGACGAAAGCGATAGAAGTGTGCATTACTTTTGAAATGAAGGAAAGATAGTCGTGTGCAATACTTTTGAAATGGGGAAGTGAGAGAAGAAAGCATTACTGTTGAAATGAAGAAATGACACAGTGTGAATGATTTGAAGAAGAAGGATAGTTGTGTGCATTACTTTGAAATGAGGAAAGAGTGTGCAATACTTTTGAAAGAAGGAAGGATAGTTGTGTGCATACTTTTGAAATGAGGAAACGAGAAGAGTGTGCATTATTTTTGGAATGAAGGAGTGATGTAGGGGGCATTCATTTTGAAATGAAGGAAAGATACTTGTGTGCATTACTTTTGAAATGAGTAAGCCATTGAAGTGTGCATTACTTTTGAAATGAGGAAGTGACAGCAGTGTGCATTGATTTTGAAAGAAGGAAGGATAGTTGTGTGCATTATTTTTGAAATGAAGGAAAGATACTTGTGTGCAATACTTTTGAAATGAGCCATTGAAGTGTGATTACTTTTGAAATGAGGAAGTGAGAGAAGTAAGCATTATTGTTGGAATGAAGAAGTGACAGCAGTGTGCATTGATTTTTAAATGAAGGAAAGATACTTGTGTGCATTACTTTTGAAATGAGTAAGCCATTGAAGTGTGCATTACTTTTGAAATGATAAAATGATACAACATTGCATCAGTTTCAAAATAAATCTCTTAAAACCGTTCGCAATACTTATGAATAAAAATTCTGTCTAAAATTGTTCAGTCTTTATAAAACAGATTCAACGTCAAGCTTTTTGTGAAACCGGAAACGGAAGTCCTAAACCCAATTCTCGATACATCCCTTGATTAACCACTAAAGATGATACCAACTAAACAAGTAAGCGAGACGTGAAACACAGTAACTGACTTATCGTTCCCAATCCCTGAGGGCTACATAAACTTAACATTCCACCCCAAACCACCCCCTTTCCCCAAAAATAATTTTTCGGTTTTAAATTCAAAATGGAGTCGGGGGTGAAATGCGCCATTTTCTTTTAGCTCAAACCAATTTTTTTAATTATGTTGTTTAGTTAGACTAAATAAGTAAATAAAAAGTATAAAATTGAACCCGGGGTCAAATGTATGAAATATGAGCTGAGGGGGGATGTTAGGGCCCCAAAATGGTCTCTTAATTTTATTTATTTGCTAAGGGTAGAAAGTGAGCGAGTGAGGGTAGGTAGGGGAGTTGAGAGGGGACCAGAATTTTTCCTCCTCACATAAATTCCAACTTTCTCTTCATTTCGCTGTTACTTCTACTCTCTTTGAATTACCAAACCGATCATTACTTCCGCCATTTTGTGTTGTGTGTGTGCATCAAGCACACCTTTCACCTCCATCTTCATCATCCCACGCTCACTTATTTCAAAACATTATTCTCTCTCTTCCCCCGAGACAAGTCTCTCTGTCTTTCTGCCACCATCTTGACTATCATAAATCTTTCTCACCGCCTTCTCCTCCCACGCGATATTACTTACATTTCAAGAAGGCGGAGGACTGAAGAAAAACCGAGAGAGAGAGAGAGGGAGGCAATTTATAAACAATATCACCATTTCGAGATTATAACTAATATTTATAAACTCTCCTACCGAATCAACCCCAAAGAAAACTTTGAAATAAATTTTACTCACCCCCTTCAACCCCTCACTGAGTTTAAACTTCCCTTCACCCCCATCGGAGCTTTCAAAAAATTAAAAATTATAACACACACGATAAGTATAAATACAAATTTGAATGTTTTATATAAATTATTTTTTGTTTTATTATAGTTTGGAAGTTAATAAATCAAAACCACCCCCTTCATCCCCTATCCACTCACTGCCTTATCGATCATTTTTAACCAAATTTCAAAGGGGAGGGAGGAAACTATAAAAACACAAAAAATCGCGCCAAAACATCCCCAAAATAAAATGAAACAAATTTGTAGCGTTTTCCTTCTTCTTAAATATTTATAGCGCTATAAAAGAGAACGTAAACGTATTTTTAAATATGTTATCGGAGCCTTTGGGAAAACTTAAAGAGAGCTTTTCCGTTTTCCCTTTTTCTTTTTATGTTTCACTTCGGAAAATTATTATTTCAAATCTTAGTTACGTCATCGTTTTTGGCATGGAAATTCAAGATGGCGGCGGTTTTCTTTCTTTTTGGTTGTTGTGTTAGGTTCGAAAATTGAAATTACAGGCCCGACACGTTTTTTTTGTTTTTGGGAGGGGTTGAGAGAGTGAAGGAGGGGTGTGAAAGAAAGAATTTTGGAAATTTGAGCCTCGGGGAGAGAACCTTTCTGCCGGGAAATCGGATAACGGTTCATGAAAATTCTTTACGCTTTCCACCTTTTTTCCTGAGTTCATTTGAAGAAAATTTTTTTTTGGTTCTTCTTACACGGTGTTAAGGTATTTTCGGTTTGGATCGTCTTTCCTGTTTTGTTTTGGGTTCCCATGTCTGTCTTTCCGACTGTCAACTACAGCTTTCTTGACTTTTGCTTTTGGAACTGTTCGATAATCCTAACCCTCCCTGTTTTTGAGTATTCGACTTATGAAACGAAGTCTAAAACTCCAATTACTACACAGTTTTATTAAAAGTGTGCATTACTTATGAAATACAACCATATAGGAAGTGTGCAATACTATTGAAATCAGTTCTTGCTCAAACTGTGCATTATTTATGAAAAACCATTTCTCATACAAGTGTGGTTTACTTAACAATTGAGTTCTATCATAGTGTGCATTATTTATGAAATAAAATCTTTATAAATTTGTTCATTACTTTGAAGACGAAGTCTTGATAAAACTGTGCAGTAATTTTGAAACGAATAAGTCGTGACAGCTGTCTCCATCACTTGTGAAATGAGAAAACGATAGAAGTGTACATTGCTTTTGAAATGAGGAAGTGATAGTAGTCTGCATTAATTTTGAGATGCGGAAGTGATAGAAGTGTGCATTACTTTTGAAACGATATCCTAATGTTTTTTATATACTAAGAAAGTTATCTACAAACGTGTGCATTATTTTTGAGAAAAAAAAGTCTTAGGTAAACCATTCTTCTAAATTACTGTACGGTTTTTAATGAGTGTGCATTACTTATGAAACAAAACTGTACGGAAAATGTACAATATTACCGAAATCAGTTTTTGTTCAAAGTGTGCATTACTTTTTGAAATGAATAAGCGAGAGAAGTGTGTCTTATGTTTGAAATGAGAAATTAAGAGAAGTGTGCATTATTTTTAACACGAGGAAGCGATAGGAGTGTGCATTAATTTTGAAATGAGTAAGTGATAGCAGGGTGCCTTAGTTTTGACATGAGAGAAGTTTGCATCACTTTTGAAACGATCTCATAATGTTTTATATATACTAAAAAAAAAAAAATTATCGACAGACATGTGCATTATTTTTGAAAAACAAAATCTTATGTAAACCATCTTTCAAAATTAATGCACGGTTCTCTTAAGAGTGTGCATTATTTTTGAAACAAAACGATCAAGGAAGTGGCTTATTTTATTGAATATCAGTGGTTTGTTCAAAGTGTGCATTATGGGGAACAGAATCGTGCATTACATACAACACGAATTTCCCGTTAAAATGTGCAATATTTTTGAAACGGTGGGAGGAGTAGTGTAGTGACTAAGTTCCTGACTTGAACGCAAATGGTCGTTTTAAACGGATTCTTTGTGTCTTTCAAAACAGTCCCTTCAAGCAATGGATCGGTCTTTAGTCCCTTCACCGATTTCCGGTTTTCCGAGGTTTCGAGGCCCACCCCGCCCGGAAAAGGAAATTTTCTCGTCAGAGATTTCCAACCGGGAAACCGTGTCGCTTTCCACCCGCTTTGACGTTTAACGAGAAAATTAGATTACAAAATGAAAAGTAATAAACACACGCACGACACGCACACTTAATAAATAATTCTAATCAGATAAACCAGAAGAAAGAAAGAAAGAATGTCGGCTACTTTTACAACCCCCAAAAGCTGAAATGCAACCTATTCACCCCCAAACACCAACCTTCAACCCCTTCACCACCTTTCTTCCGATTCCTTTCCTTTATTCTTTTGTTTTGTTTAACAAATTTCCCTTTTTTATGTCTAATAGTCCGCCATATCTTTGAGAGAAACTGAAAAAGGAAAAACTGCTGACGTCATCCTCTGGGTGAGGAGGGACTGGAGACGGAGGAGGTGTAGTCGTTACGTTCAAACATTTTATTTCCTCTTCCCGCCCTTTTCATTTGAAAACAAACATCCGCCGGAGAAAGGGAGGACAAAGAGGAGAAGAAAAGAACTACAGCGAGGCATGTATGCAAAAGGAGAACGAAGCTATAACCAGGTCTCTTCGGTCTATCGAGCTTTTCCTTTCCCTCCTCTGCTGTAGCAATTTTCACTTTTACCTTCTCTCTCTGATTTTCCTCCTCCTCCTTCTTCCCGATTTCCCTCCATTCGCCCCGAGTCATGTTTTTATGACGAACCGTTATTGTTATAAATTTCCTCGGACCTTGAAGAAAATTGTTGTTTGCTTATTCCTCCCCCCTTCCTCCCTCCATCTTCCTTTTCTTTTTTCTCTTTTCTCCCGGAAAAAGATTTTCCAAATGAGGATTCTGCCAGGGGAAAGATTTATTAGGCGGCATTCCTCCTCTTCCTCTTCATCCCACTCTCACTCCTCCGGCCGACCATTTGCTTCCCTGTCTGTTAGAAATTGTTGGAAACGGTCAATTACCCCCGATTCAATTTAGTTTTTCTTCTATTCTAATTATTTCTGTGTTTAAATGCAATTAGATGAAAAGCGGAAACAGAGGGAAAAATCGGGAAAGTGGCCTACGAGCTGAAAGAAAGCTTTTCACAACCCACGCACGAAATAAAAAAAAATTGTTCGTTACATTGGTTAAACGTGTCGCACTTGGGTCTTTTAACTCCGTTCTGGCTTTCGAGTTTTCCCCAAGCGACTAAGCGAGTTCGTAACACACAGTTCGTTTATCACACAACTGGAGGAGAGAAGATTTTTCATAAATACTGCACACTTTTTACGAGTTTTCTTTTCAAAAATTCGTCACAAACCCTATTTCACAGAGAACGAACCCTGTCGCTCATTTCAAAAGTAATCCATTCAGGTAGTTCATAGCGTGTAAGTTGAGGAGTTTCCTTTCAAAAATATTGCACAGTCCCATCATCGATGCATTATACAGTTTTATAGTATACTATACTATACTTATAGTAACGCGTTTTATTTCAAAATATTGCACAATTTCATAGGAAACTCATATTATAACTGATACACGATTGTGTCTCCAAACTATTTCAAAAATAATGCACACTCTCATGGTAAACCCATTTCATAAGTAAAGAATGATTCTCTTAGGAGAGTTTTTCATCATTAATAACTTGAATAATTCATTTCAATAATATTGCACACTTAATAAAACTCACGAAAACTTTCTTTCGAAATAACTGCAACCTTAAACAGGTCCTCGTTTCAAAATTAATGCACACTTTTGAAGAAAAGAGTTAGTTTAATAGGTAATTCACAGCTTCGTGAAGGATTTTTTTTTTCATAAATAATGCACACTCTTAATAATCATGCAGTAAAAAGTGCAGTAATATTGAAAGAGTGTTTCCACAAGACTTCATTTCAAAAATAATGCACACATTTATAAACAATTTCATATTGACATGTGATAAATGCTTTTGAAAAGGATTCATTTCATAAATACTGCACACTTTAAGGAAGAACTCTATCCAATTTAATACAAATTTCTCACTCTCTGCAAGGTTTTCGTTCCAAAATTGATGCACACTTATACAAAAAAACGTCTTTCAAAACTACTGCACACATTTAAAAAGTGTTACTCCAGCAAAACATTCAGTTTCGCAAAGGATTTTTCTCATAAATAATGCACACTTTGATCAGGAACAAGTGTTATTTCATAAGTAATGCACACTCTTAATAAAACTGTGCAGTAATTTTGAAAAATGGTTTTTATAAGTTTATAAAAATGAGATTAATACAAATCCCCACGAAAACTTCTTTCAAAATAACTGCACATTTTTATTAGGCCCTCGTTTCAAAAGTAATGCACAGATTAATTTTAAAAAAACTTGTTTGACAAGTAATGCAAACTTTAAAAAGAATTTTTCTTTCAAAATTAATGCACACATTTAAAATGAGTTAATTTAATGAACAAGTCACAGTTTTAACTGATTTTTCATAAATAATGCACGCTCTTGATAACTTTGCAGCAAAAGTGTAGTGCTTTTGAAAGAAAGGTACCGTAAGACTCCATTTCAAAAATAATGCACACATCTATAAAGAATTTCATTCATATTTTGAAAAGAATTCATTTCACAAATACTGCACACTTTGAGGAAGAACTCAATTTATTGTAATACTTCCCGAAAGGTTCTTGTTCCAAAATTAATGCACACTTATACAAAAAAACGTCTTTCAAAATTACTGCACACATTTAAAAAGTGTTACTTCAGTAAAACATTCAGTTTCGCAAAGGATTTTTCTCATAAATGATGCACACTTCGATCAAGAACAGATTTCGAAAAAAATAGTCCACCTTGTTGCAGGTTTCATCTCATAAATAATGCACACTCCTAATAAAACTGTGCAGTAATTTTGAAATATGGTTTTCATAATGTACACTTAACACGAAAACTTCTTTCAAAACAACTGCACACTATTACTAGGTCCTCGTTTTAAAAGGTAAAATAAACATTTTTGTGAAGAAACCCTTTCAAACTTTCTTTTTCATAAATAATGCACACTCTCAACGCATATTCATCCTGCATTTCTCGCCAAAACTATGTCTTCGTAAGCAGCCTTCCGTTTTGTTTTTGTTCTCGAACCTTTTCTTCTCCACCTATCCTTTGTTCGAAAACCTTTCAAAATCATCTCCTCCGACTTTGCATTATGCTTCCTTCATTACCGCCAGCCTTTGTTTTCATTCAACCGATATTGATTCCGTAGTCGCATATCTCGCGGTTATTGTTTAGAAAATCGATCACGTTCCCGCAGCACTATCGCATTTCCTGACGTTTTCCTTCTATTCATTTCATAAATAATGCACTCTTTCATCAGCGATTCAACTCCTCGCTAATGCACCGGAGCGAATGTTTACTACAAAACATCCCCTCAAGTCTTTCTTCCTCAGTGCCGGGTCTTGTTTTACGCGTTAACAACCGACAGCGATTCATTTCAAACACCCAGGTATCAAGTAAAGGAAGAAGAACCTGAGGACCAATTAAAAGACTTAATTAAGAGCTTCCGGTTGGAGAGCGGAAACGGAAGGAGGGAGTGGTTGGGAAAAATCCAATTTGGGTTTAATTGGTCATAGTCGATGCTCGCGGGGGAAACCATGGTGCCCTCAACCCCCAACCACCACCACCAAGTTCTTCGATTCTGTTTCCGACTTAATTGACCCATTGTTCGATACCGACCTCCTTCCTCAACCTCCTCTCTCTCTCTCTCCTTACTCTCCTCCTCACCCCGGAAACCGAAAATGTTTTATAGCTCCTGCTATCAATTGAGGTGGACGGAAACCGAAAAAGGAAAAACAAAAATTTTCGTGCAATAAAAAAGTAAATTTAAAACCGTCCAACAAATTGCGGGTTTTTCCGATGTGAGGGAGGGAGGGAGGTGGTGGAGGAGGAATAAAAGGAAGAAGAAGAGGAGGAGGCAGGAGGAGGAAGGAGTTGGAGATTAAAGCGATAATTTATAGCCGTGGAAGGAAATAAAAACCTGATTGCTCTCAATTTGTGAGGTCATGGGATTCGAACACGGAGAAGAGGATAAAGGAGGTGAAGGAGGATGCGGGGGAGGAGGAAGGTTGGTTTAAACTTTTCTCTAAAAGTAAGCAGGAGAGGAAAAGGTGAAAGTTTGCAAAAGAGTTGTGCCAAGGTAAAGGAAGAAACCAAGTTTTGGGGGGGTGGAAAAGGAAACGAAACTCCTAAAAACAAGATAAGGACTCGACAGCACAAAAACGAAAGAGAATCAGTCGTCCCGGGACTTTCCCAGCACCTTATAATTTAATCATAGACTTTCCCAGAGATAGAAAGATAGAAGAGAGAGGTGAGAAACAACAGCAACAGCAGCAAAAAGAGAAAGACATAAATAGATGACCTTCGAAGGAGAAAGTCGATAGAAGAAAATCTTGCGAACAAAAAGAAAAAAATTTTCCGTCCGCCGAAAACTAATCATAAGATGAAAGGCACCCTTATTCATTAACAACGGGGAAATGGGTCTTCTTACGGGCGTTGAAAAAATTTTACGTTTCATCCATTACCAAAGTCAACGAATTAAATTTAATTTAAATTAAATTGGGAAAATAATTCGAGAAGGAAATCATTTTCGTACTCATCTATCTAAGGCATTTGCTTTATAAACTTCCTCCTCCTCCTCCCACCGCCTTCTTCTACTTCCTTTC
This sequence comes from Columbicola columbae, assembly GCA_016920875.1. Taxonomy (NCBI): domain Eukaryota; kingdom Metazoa; phylum Arthropoda; class Insecta; order Psocodea; family Philopteridae; genus Columbicola; species Columbicola columbae. The sequence continues at coordinate 18,772 of JADMLL010000352.1, forward strand.
TCCTCCTTCCCGGGGAAAATCGATTCGATCACGATTTCACGACCTTTCTACCTTCCATCACGTACCAGTCATACCTTGGAATTCTAACAAAAAGCTCACTTTTCGACAGAGATAAAAGTGAAAAATTCCGTTTTGTATTTCTTCCCGGGTAATTGGTTTTCTCTCTCTCTCTCTCTCTCATCTCTCTCTCTCTTTCTAAGGAGAGATTCTCATCTTTTCCGGAATTTTCCACGGGGATTTAATTCCTCGGTTCAACTCTTTTTTTTGGGGGAGGATTTTTGTTTAAAGGAACAAAAAAACATTTCACGTATGTCATACGTTCGCGGAAAATAAAAACGATTTTCCTTTTGGTTTCCTCTCCTCCTCCCCACCGCCTTCCTCTATATATATCTATTCGCCTTCGAGAATGAAAAAACCCTTTCGACATTTCCCCCGTCTTCCGTTCCGATAAATGAATTGTGAAATTAATCATTTTCCGCCCTGTTTTGACGTCAAAACTTTTCTTCCCGGAAAATCCCCGTGTTTGTAACATCCCCTACCTCCCTCACCACCCGCCCACTCACTTCCATCCATAGGCAGGAATTGAGAGAATAACGGAGTTAGGTTGGACACAGTTTTGAGGAGGAGGAAGAAATTTTCGGTTCGGAGGGAGGAGGAGAGGAGGAGGAAAGGAATTCGGGTCATTTATAAATAGAAAAGTGTTTTTGTGGTTGGATGTGTGCACAAGCTTGAATGATTTACACCAGAGAGGAAGATGGGAAGGAGTCTTCTGGGAGGTTCGGTTATTTTAAGAAAGGAAGGTGAGTTAGGTAGCGTAAAAGATTTGCTGATTTTGAAAGGAGATGGATGGGAAGATGGGTGGAAGAGGTTTAAAAGATGGCGGCGGTTTCGGTGGTGAGGATTTTTCTTGTTTGGTTGTCTTTCTCGTTGTCTCCTATTTTCTTCTTAGGCTGGAGTCATGTGACAGGTACGAAATCCTACCGACGTTCACTTCTCGTCACTATCTCTCCTTCTATCTCCCTGTCTCTCTCTCTCTCGCTTTCTATTTTTTGATCAGTCAACCTATCTGTTTTCTGTCTCTCACTCCATCTATCTAGCTTTTACTGCTTTTTCGTTTCTTCGTTTTTCCATCTCTATCTTTTTCTT
>JADMLL010000353.1:0-10859 GCA_016920875.1 Columbicola columbae
GTTTGCACACTATGATAGGAAATCCATTTCATAAACAGCACAGTTTTAGGAGAATTCCTTTCAGAAATCAGGCACATTATGTAGGATTCATTTAAACAACACAGCACGCTGTCGGTGTATTATAAACTGCTGACAGATAATTGACGTTAGGGTACACGTGTCACATACAACCAATCAGGATAAGTGAATTTCGACTAGCTCACCGTCCCAGAACTGAGGTTTGAGAGTAATCTGTTTGAAATGGTTGTAAAGCGGTCAATCGACCGGTCCCGGTACTTAGAAATACATTCAAACTTTTCTCAAAAACCGGACACTGCTGACGTTGCTGAATTTTGTTTTCGCATCTCGATTTGTTTCGACCGTCAGTATCAACCCCATGGTCGTGTAGCTCAGTTCCTTCCATAAGGGTTTTTTAACAAGGAAACCACCCCTATTCAATGGGGCCATGCCTAATAGGATATATATTCGGTTGATTGGATTAAAGACCTCGTGTCGTGGTGAAAACCTAAGGAAAAGGCTCTCCCTCCTTCCCTCAGGAAACATCCTCTCGTCTAAATGCACAAACATAATGAACGTCTACACGAACGAGAGAAAGTAAGTAAGCAGTTGAGGGTTGAAAACCATCCCCTTTGTAAAAAGAAAGAATCAGTCATTTTCTAATAAACTTAAAGGAAGAAGGGAAGAAAACAGGTTCTAGTGATTCAGCAGTGATTCGGTGAGGAGGAGAAGGCGAAGAAGACGAGAACAATAACAAAAGCTTAAATTGATGATATATTTAGTGGGCCTCTTTCTTGGGCCTTATTTTTCCCTTTGAACGAGGGTGAGGTGAGTTCTCTGAATAGATGGAAGGAGATTTGCCTTTCCTCTCCCATCTTCTCCCATCAATTCTAAAATGTTTCTATTCTTCGGTTAATGTCGGTTTGATTATGAAATGGAGTGGTGCGTGGGGCGTGGGGCGGGGAACGAGAAAGGCATTATTCTCCGGAAATGATTTCTTTTTTGTTAACAGGTGGGATTGATAAAGTTTTCATGCCGCTTGCGGGATTTTTCATCGCGGCCTTTCTTTTCTATTGTTCAGATATTAATGGGGAGGGGGCTTCGTTCGCTTTTTGATTTTGGATACGTCAAACGTGGAAGCGAGGTGAATGAATCTTAGTGAACGCGTGTGAGTTAGTTCATCGCATAACCACAAACCTACTTCATCCCCATCTTCTAGCTATATAGTCATCACAACCCTTAATACGATTGATTAGGTACTTACAGTATATCTATACTGAGTAAATATATTATTTGAACGATTACTATTATCAGAACAACCATTTCAATTGATTACTGTTAGACGAATGACGTCATAAACCTGGCGCTCCTGCTCATATTTTCAAACACAATCAATTGCGCGTGCACCTGTATTTCCTTGGTTTTAAATACTCGCTTGGCTTATATTTATATTTTGTTATACTTATATTTAGCTATCTTCTGCTTTCGATTTTTCAACCACGAAAGACCTAAACTATTAGCAGCTTATAAAGCAAAAAGGTTCTCATAGGGTTTTCTAGTAAGTAAGCACAATGTGCAGTACTTGTAAAATGACGAAAGCGATAGAAGTGTGCATTACTTTTGAAATGAAGGAAAGATAGTTGTGTGCAATACTTTTGAAATGGGGAAGTGAGAGAAGTAAGCATTACTGTTGAAATGAACAAGTGACATCAGTGTGAATTGATTTTGAAAGAAGGAAGGATAGTTGTGTGCACTACTTTTGAAATGAGGAAACGAGAAGAGTGTGCAATACTTTTGGAATGAAGGAAAGGTAGTTGTGTGCATACTTTTGAAATGAGGAAACGGAAGAGTGTGCATTACTTGGAATGAAGAAGGAAGGAAGTGTTATGCATACTTTTGAATGAGGAAACAAGAGAAGAGTGTGCATTATTTTTGAGGAAGTAACAGCAGTGTGCATTATTTTGAAATGAATGAAGTGATATTTAATTGTAATACATTATTTTTGAAATGAGGAAGCCATTAAGGTGCATACTTTTGAAATGAGGAAGTGAGAGAAGAAAGCATTACTGTTGGAATGAAGTGACAACAGTGTGCATTCATTTTGAAATGAAGGAAAGATATTTGTGTGCATTACTTTTGAAATGATAAAATGATACAACATTGCATCAGTTTCAAAATAAATCTCTTAAAACCGTTCGCAATACTTATGAATAAAAATTCTGTCTAAAATTGTTCAGTCTTTATAAAACAGATTCAACGTCAAGCTTTTTGTGAAACCGAAACGGAAGTCCTAAACCTAATTCTCGATACATCCCTTGATTAACCACTAAAGATGATACCAACTAAACAAGTAAGCGAGACGTGAAACACAGTAACTGACTTATCGTTCCCAATCCCTGAGGGCTACATAAACTTAACATTCCACCCAAACCACCCCCTTTCCCCAAAAATAATTTTTCGGTTTTAAATTCAAAATGGAGTCGGGGTGAAATGCATTTTCTTTTAGCTCAAACCAATTTTTAATTATGTTGTTTAGTTAGACTAAGTAAATAAAAAGTATAAAATTGAACCCGGGGTCAAATGTATGAAATATGAGCTGAGGGGGGATGTTAGGGCCCCAAAATGGTCTCTTAATTTTATTTATTTGCTAAGGGTAGAAAGTGAGCGAGTGAGGGTAGGTAGGGGAGTTGAGAGGGGACCAGAATTTTTCCTCCTCACATAAATTCCAACTTTCTCTTCATTTCGCTGTTACTTCTACTCTCTTTGAATTACCAAACCGATCATTACTTCCGCCATTTTGTGTTGTGTGTGTGCATCAAGCACACCTTTCACCTCCATCTTCATCATCCCACGCTCACTTATTTCAAAACATTATTCTCTCTCCCCGAGACAAGTCTCTCTGTCTTTCTGCCACCATCTTGACTATCATAAATCTTTCTCACCGCCTTCTCCTCCCCGCGATATTACTTACATTTCAAGAAGGCGGAGGACTGAAGCCGAGAGAGAGAGAGGAGGCAATTTATAAACAATATCACCATTTCGAGATTATAACTTTATAAACTCTCCTACCGAATCAACCCCAAAGAAAACTTTGAAATAAATTTTACTCACCCCCTTCAACCCCTCACTGAGTTTAAACTTCCCTTCACCCCCATCGGAGCTTTCAAAAAATTAAAAATTATAACACACACGATAAGTATAAATACAAATTTGAATGTTTTATATAAATTATTTTTTGTTTTATTATAGTTTGGAAGTTAATAAATCAAAACCACCCCCTTCATCCCCTATCCACTCACTGCCTTATCGATCATTTTTAACCAAATTTCAAAGGGGGGAGGGGAGGGAAACTATAAAACACAAAAATCGCGCCAAAACATCCCAAAATAAAATGAAACAAATTTGTAGCGTTTTCCTTCTTCTTAAATATTTATAGCGCTATAAAAGAGAACGTAAACGTATTTTTAAATATGTTATCGGAGCCTTTGGGAAAACTTAAAGAGAGCTTTCCGTTTTCCTTTCTTTTATGTTTCACTTGGAAAATTATTATTTCAAATCTTAGTTACGTCATCGTTTTTGGCATGGAAATTCAAGATGGCGGCCATTTCTGTTTTTTTTTTGGTTGTTGTGTTAGGTTCGAAATTTGAAATTACAGGCCCGACACGTTTTTGTTTTGGAGAGGGTTGGGGTGAAGCGGGGGAGGTGTGTGAAAAGAAGAATTTTGGAAATTTGAGCCTCGGGAGAACCTTTCTGCCGGGAAATCGGATAACGGTTCATGAAAATTCTTTACGCTTTCCACCTTTTTTCCTGAGTTCATTTAGAGAAAATTTTTGGTTCTTCTTACACGGTGTTAAGGTATTTTCGGTTTGGATCGTCTTTCCTGTTTTGTTTTGGGTTCCCATGTCTGTCTTTCCGACTGTCAACAACAGCTTTCTTGACTTTTGCTTTTGGAACTGTTCGATAATCCTAACCCTCCCTGTTTTTGAGTATTCGACTTATGAAACGAAGTCTTGGGAAAACCTTTTTCCAAAATTACTACACAGTTTTATTAAAAGTGTGCATTACTTATGAAATACAACCTTACAGGAAGTGTGCAATACTATTGAAATCAGTTCTTGCTCAAACTGTGCATTATTTATGAAAAACCATTTCTCATACAAGTGTGGTTTACTTATCAATTGAGTTCTATCATAGTGTGCATTATTTATGAAATAAAATCTTTATAAATTCTTGCATTACTTTGAAGACGAAGTCTTGATAAAACTGTGCAGTAATTTTGAAACGAATAAGTCGTGACAGCTGTCTCCATCACTTGTGAAATGAGAAAACGATAGAAGTGTACATTGCTTTCGAAATGAGGAAGTGAGAGACGTGTGCATTAATTTCGAAATGAGGAAGTAATAGTTGTCTGCATTAATGAAATGAGGAAGCGATAGAATTTGCATTATTTTGAAATGAATAAGTATTAGCTTGCTGAAAGTGATAAAGTCATCTAAACAGTTTTTATATACTAAGAAAATTATCTACAAACGTGTGCATTATTTTTGAAAAATCTTAGTAAACATCCTTCTAAATTACTGTACGGTTTTTAAAAGTGTGCATTACTTATGAAATAAAACTGTACGGAAGTGTACAATATTACTACGAAATCAGTTTTTTCAAAGTGTGCATTACTTTTTGAAATGAATAAATAGAGAAGTGCTTATTTTTAACACGAGAAGTGATAGGAGTGTGCATTAATTTTAAAATAAGTAATTTATGAGTGTGCCTTATTAATTGACATGAGAGAAGTTGCATCACTTTTGAAACGATCTCATAATGTTTTATATACTAAAAATTATCGACAGACATGTGCATTATTTTTGAAAAAAAATCTTATGTAAACCATCTTTCAAAATTAATGCACGGTTCTATTAAGAGTGTGCATTATTTTGAAACAAAACATCAAGTAAGCTATATTATTGAATATCAGTGGTTTGTTCAAAGTGTGCATTATGGGGAACAGAATCGTGCATTACATACAACACGAATTTCCCGTTAAAATGTGCAATATTTTTGAAACGGTGGGAGGAGTAGTGTAGTGACTAAGTTCCTGACTTGAACGCAAATGGTCGTTTTAAACGGATTCTTTGTGTCTTTCAAAACAGTCCCTTCAAGCAATGGATCGGTCTTTAGTCCTTCACCGATTTCCGGTTTTCCGAGGTTTCGAGGCCCACCCCCGCACGCAAAAGGAAATTTTCTCGTCAGAGATTTCCAACCGGAAACCGTGTCGCTTTCCACCCGCTTTGACGTTTAACGAGAAAATTAGATTACAAAATGAAAAGTAATAAACACACGCACGACACGCACACTTAATAAATAATTCTAATCAGATAAACCAGAAGAAAGAAAGAAAATGCTACTTTTACAACCCCAAAAGCTGAAATGCAACCTATTCACCCCAAACACCAACCTTCAACCCCTTCACCACCTTTCTTCCGATTCCTTTCCTTTATTCTTTTGTTTTGTTTAACAAATTTCCCTTTTTTATGTCTAATAGTCCGCCATATCTTTGAGAGAAACTGAAAAAGGAAAAACTGCTGACGTCATCCTCTGGGTGAGGAGGGACTGGAGACGGAGGTGTAGTCGTTACGTTCAAACATTTTATTTCCTCTTCCCGCCCTTTTCATTTGAAAACAAACATCCGCCGGAGAAAGGAGGACAAAGAGGAGAAGAAAAGAAACAGCAAGCATGTATGCAAGGAGAACAGACTACTAACCAGGTCTCTTCGGTCTATCGAGCTTTTCCTTTCCTCTCCTCTGCTGTAGCAATTTCACTTTACCTTCTCTCTCTGATTTTCCTCCTCCTCCTCCTTCTTCCCGATTTCCCTCCATTCGCCCCGAGTCATGTTTTTATGACGAACCGTTATTGTTATAAATTTCCTCGGACCTTGAAGAAAATTGTTGTTTGCTTATTCCTCCCCCTCCTCCCTCCCTTCCTTTTCTTTTTCTCTTTTCTCCCGGAAAAAGATTTTCCAAATGATTCTGCCAGGGAAAGATTTATTAGGCAGCATTCCTCCTCTTCCTCTTCATCCCACTCTCTCCTCCGGCCACCATTTGCTTCCCTGTCTGTTAGAAATTGTTGGAAACGGTCAATTACCCCCGATTCAATTTAGTTTTTCTTCTATTCTAATTATTTCTGTGTTTAAATGCAATTAGATGAAAAGCGGAAACAGAGGGAAAAATCGGGAAAGTGGCCTACGAGCTGAAAGAAAGCTTTTCACAACCCACGCACGAAATAAAAATTGTTCGTTACATTGGTTAAACGTGTCGCACTTGGGTCTTTTAACTCCGTTCTGGCTTTCGAGTTTTGCCCCAACGACTAAGCGAGTTCGTAACACACAGTTCGTTTATCACACAACTGGAGGAGAGATTTTCATAAATACTGCACACTTTTTACGAGTTTTCTTTTCTTTCAAAAATTCGTCACAAACCATATTACAGAGAACGAACCCTATCGCTCATTTCAAAGTAATCCATTCAGGTAGTTCGTAGCGTGTAAGTTGAGGTTTTCTTTCAAAAATATTGCACATCCATCAGCGTTGCATTATACAGTTTTATAGTATACTATACTATACTTATAGTAACGCGTTTTATTTCAAAATATTGCACAATTTCATAGGAAACTCATATTATAACTGATACACGATTGTGTCTCCAAACTATTTCAAAAATAATGCACACTCTCATGGTAAACCCATTTCATAAGTAAAGAATGATTCTCTTAGGAGAGTTTTTCATCATTAATAACTTGAATAATTCATTTCAATAATATTGCACATAATAAAACTCGAAAACTTTCTTTCGAAATAACTGCAACCCTTAAACAGGTCCTCGTTCAAAATTAATGCACATATTTGAAGAAAAGAGTTAGTTTAATAGGTAATTCACAGCTTCGTGAAGGATTTTTTTTTTCATAAATAATGCACACTGTTAATAATCATGCAGTAAAAAGTGCAGTAATATTGAAAGAGTGTTTCCAGAACTTCATTTCAAAATAATGCACACATATAAACAATTTCATATTGACATGTGTTAAATGCTTTTGAAAAGGATTCATTTCATAAATACTGCACACTTTAAGGAAGAACTCTATCCAATTTAATACAAATTTCTCACAAGGTTTTCGTTCCAAAATTGATGCACACTTATACAAAAACGTCTTTCAAATGCACACATTTAAAAGTGTTACTCCAGCAAAACATTCAGTTTCGCAAAGTTTTTCTCATAAATAATGCACACTTTGATCAGGAACAAGTGTTATTTCATAAGTAATGCACACTCTTAATAAAACTGTGCAGTAATTTTGAAAAATGGTTTTATAAGTTTATAAAATGAGATTAATACAAATCCCCACGAAAAACTTCTTTCAAAATAACTGCACATTTTTAGGCCCCTCGTTTCAAAGTAATGCACAGATTAATTTTAAAACTTGTTTGACAAATAATACAAACTTTAAAAAGATTTTTCTTTCAAAATTAATGCACACATTTAAAATGAGTTAATTTAATGAACAAGTCACAGTTTTAACTGATTTTTCATAAATAATGCACTCTTGATAACTTAAAAAGTGTAGTGCTTTTGAAAGAAAGGTACCAAGACTCAAAATAATACACATCTATAAAGATTTCATTCATATTTTGAAAATTTTGAAAATTCATTCAAAATACTGCACACTTTGAGGAAGAACTCAATTTATTGTAATACTTCCCGAAAGGTTCTTGTTCCAAAATTAATGCACACTTATACAAAAAAACGTCTTTCAAAATTACTGCACACATTTAAAAAGTGTTACTTCAGCAAAACATTCAGTTTCGCAAAGTTTTTCATAAATAATGCACTTCGATCAAGAGATTTCGAAAAATAGTCCACCTTGTTGAAGGTTTCATCTCATAAATAATGCACACTCCTAATAAAACTGTGCAGTAATTTTGAAATATGGTTTTCATAATGTACACTAACACGAAAACTTCTTTCAAAACAACTGCACACTATTACTAGGTCCTCGTTTTAAAGGTAAAATACACATTTTGTGGAAAACCTTTTCAAACTTTCTTTTTCATAAATAATGCACACTCTCCATATTCATCCTGCATTTCTCAAAAACTATGTCTTCGTAAGCAGCCTTTCGTTTTGTTTTTGTTCTCGAACCTTTTCTTCTCCACCTATCCTTTGTTCGAAAACCTTTCAAAATCATCTCCTCCGACTTTGCATTATGCTTCCTTCATTACCGCCAGCCTTTGTTTTCATTCAACCGATATTGATTCCGTAGTCGCATATCTCGCGGTTATTGTTTAGAAAATCGATCACGTTCCGCAGCACTATCGCATTTCCTGACGTTTTCCTTCTATTCATTTCATAAATAATGCACTCTTTCATCAGCGATTCAACTCCTCGCTAATGCACCGGAGCGAATGTTTACTACAAAACATCCCCTCAAGTCTTTCTTCCTCAGTGCCGGGTCTTGTTTTACGCGTTAACAACCGACAGCGATTCATTTTAAACACCCAGGTATCAAGTAAAGGAAGAAGAACCTGAGGACCAATTAAAAGACTTAATTAAGAGCTTCCGGTTGGAGAGCGGAAACGGAAGGAGGGAGGGGTTGGGAAAAATCCAATTTGGGTTTAATTGGTCATAGTCGATGCTCGCGGGGGAAACCATGGTGCCCTCAACCCCCAACCACCACCACCAAGTTCTTCGATTCTGTTTCCGACTTAATTGACCCATTGTTCGATACCGACCTCCTTCCTCAACCTCCTCTCTCTCTCTCTCCTTACTCTCCTCCTCACCCCGGAAACCGAAAATGTTTTATAGCTCCTGCTATCAATTGAGGTGGACGGAAACCGAAAAAGGAAAAACAAAAATTTTCGTGCAATAAAAAAGTAAATTTAAAACCGTCCAACAAATTGCGGGTTTTTCCGATGTGAGGGAGGGAGGAGGTGGTAGGAGGAATAAAAGGAATAAGAAGAAGAGGAGGAGGCAGGAGGAGGAAGGAGTTGGAGATTAAAGCGATAATTTATAGCCGTGGAAAAATAAATGATTGCTCTCAATTTGTGAGGTCATGGGATTCGAACACGGAGAAGAGGATAAAGGAGGTGAAGGAGGATGCGGGGAGGAGGAAGGTTGGTTTAAACTTTTCTCTAAAAGTAAGCAGGAGAAAAGGTGAAAGTTTGCAAAAGAGTTGTGCCAAGGTAAAGGAAACCAAGTTTTGGGGGTGGAAAAGGAAACGAAACTCTAAAAACAAGATAAGGACTCGACAGCACAAAAACGAAAGAGAATCAGTCGTCCCGGGACTTTCCCCAGCACCTTATAATTTAATCATAGACTTTCCCAGAGATAGAAAGATAGAAGAGAGAGGTGAGAAACAACAGCAACAGCAAAAAGAAACATAAATAGATGACCTTCGAAGGAGAAAGTCGATAGAAGAAAATCTTGCAACAAAAAAAATTTTCCGTCCGCCCAAAACTAATCATAAGATGAAATCACCCTTATTCATTAACAACGGGAAATGGGTCTTCTTACGGGCGTTGAAAAATTTTACGTTTCATCCATTACCAAAGTCAACGAATTAAATTTAATTTAAATTAAATTGGAAAATAATTCGAGAAGGAAATCATTTTCGTACTCATCTAGGCATTTGCTTTATAAACTTCCTCCTCCTCCCACCGCCTTCTTCTACTTTCTCTCTCCTTCCCGGGGAAAATCGATTCGATCACGATTTCACGACCTTTCTACCTTCCATCACGTACCAGTCATACCTTGGAATTCTAACAAAAAGCTCACTTTTCGACAGAGATAAAAGTGAAAAATTCCGTTTTGTATTTCTTCCCGGGTAATTGGTTTTCTCTCTCTCTCTCTCTCTTCATCTCTCTCTCTCTCTCTCTAAGGAGAGATTCTCATCTTTTCCGGAATTTTCCACGGGGATTTAATTCCTCGGTTCAACTCTTTTTTTTGGGGGAGGATTTTTGTTTAAAGGAACAAAAAAACATTTCACGTATGTCATACGTTCGCGGAAAATAAAAACGATTTTCCTTTTTGGTTTTCCCTCTCCCTCCCACCACCGCCTTCCTCTATATATATCTATTCGCCTTCGAGAATGAAAAAACCCTTTCGACATTTCCCCCGTCTTCCGTTCCGATAAATGAATTGTGAAATTAATCATTTTCCGCCCTGTTTTGACGTCAAAACTTTTCTTCCCGGAAAATCCCCGTGTTTGTAACATCCCCACCTCCTCTCCCACCCCTCCCACTTCCATCCATAGGCAGGAGAGATAGGAGGAGTTGGACACAGTTTTGAGGAGGAGGAGGAAGAAATTTTCGGTTCGGAGGGAGGAGGAGAGGGAGGAAAAGGAGGAATTCAGGTCATTTATAAATAGTGTTTTGTGGTTGGATGTGTGCACAAGCTTGAATGATTTACAGAGAGGAAGATGGGAAGGAGTCTTCTGGGAGGTTCGGTTATTTTAAGAGGAAGGTGGTTAGGTGGTATAAAAGATTTGCTGATTTTGAAAGGAGATGGATGGGAAGATGGGTGGAAGAGGTTTAAAAGATGGCGGCGGTTTCGGTGGTGAGGATTTTCTTGTTTGGTCTTTCTCGTTGTCTCCTATTTTCTTCTTAGGCTGGAGTCATGTGACAGGTACGAAATCCTACCGACGTTCACTTCTCGTCACTATCTCTCCTTCTATCTCCCTGTCTCTCTCTCTCTTTCGCTTTCTATTTTTTGATCAGTCAACCTATCTGTTTTCTGTCTCTCACTCCATCTATCTAGCTTTTACTGCTTTTTCGTTTCTTCGTTTTTCCATCTCTATCTTTTTGTTTTGCTCACTTT
>JADMLL010000356.1:0-11127 GCA_016920875.1 Columbicola columbae
AAACAAACATGGTGATCTAATTTCAAAAAAATCTAATTACAGGAGAGATTCCGTCGAATACTAATTTCAACATGAGAGGGAGGAGGGAGAGGGATGAAAAAGGGGATGAAAAAGCAAAAATTTTTGTGAGTTTTAACCGAATTATCACGAGCCCCACTGACGTGACGCTTTTTTAAATGGAATCTTTTTTAATAATACAAAACCCTGTCGAGAGAGAGATAGACAGAGAGAAAGAGAAGGAGACAGAGAGAGAGAAAGAGGAAAGATGGGAGAGACAGAAGATTGTTTGTTTAGTGTGGTTTTGTCTTTGTCCGGAGATTTAAATGAGAATTTTATTTCACTGAAAAAGTCCCCCTCCCGTCTCTCTCTGTATATTCTGTATCAGTTTCGTTAACCGGAAGTCATTATTGCTCTGATGAGTCTTTATACGTGACCACTTCAAGGGGTTGAACGGGGGATGATTCTGTCTCGATTTGTTGAGCCGTTTTCTCAAACTTCACCGAGAACCCGCGGTTTTTACCATTTCCGGTTTCTTCTTGGATGTGGGATAGCATTTAACCTCAACAAAAGGAAGTGTGGTTTGACGTCAGCACAGCTAAGATGACCCCGGAGCCACAACAGCGTCTGAAAGCTTTGAACATAAAACGACCGTTGGACGAAATTTTCTAATTGAAAACGATTCACTGCCTCCGCGATTTTCGGAGACGAGGCTTTTTATGATGTGGAAGGTAGTAAAGCTGCTGCCACCCCGTCTCCCACCTTTTAATACGAACGGTTTTTGGTCCAGTTCAATGAATATAACGTTCGTGAGATGAATTCGAGAGAAGTCGGACGACATAAAAAGCTTTTTATTGAAGTTTTTCGTCTGGGCGTGTTGCGGTCCACATCTCTTCTTCTTCTCTCTCTCTCGTCTATTTTCAATTCCTTCCATGTTTATTCATATTCTCCTGGGAAGAGCAATCAAGATTCTTGAGACTTTTCAGCTGAGTCAAGTAGGAATCCCAGGTTATGGCTCGAACCTGACCTGAAGATGATGACACACAAGAGGGCGGGGGTGGTGGTGGTGGGGGTTAAAACCTTTTTGGAAGTTAATGAAGATGATTATGGTCGTGTAATTAACCGCTACCGAAATTGTCATTATTCTAACTGCTTAGTCATGGTGTCTGTCTGTCCGTCTGTCCGTCCGTCATCTTTCGTTCAACATGTGTCGGCGGCTAATGTTCCTTCTCCATTTGAACGTTCGTGTTTTTTGGCGTCGTCGGAGGGAATGGACGAAGATGGCTCTCGTGTAAATGGATGCAATTTAGTGTTTGGTCATCCTGAGAGAGGGAAGGAGGAGATGGCCGCCCGGGGGGGGGAGTTTTTGGTTTCTTTTTTTTTCTTTTGGGCTCTTGAATATTTGATCGGTGTTTCTGTTTGCTTTCTGTCTTTTTCTCCGTTTTTGTTTTGTCTGAACAGGTTGTTATCTCTCTACCTCTTAGATTCTTATGCTCTTGATCGTTGGGGTGATTACTTTGTAGAGATTCTGGTTCCACTTTCCCTGAAGTTATTCCTCAGTCAACTGTTTAAGGTTCTTGATGTTATGTCATCGGAGATGGTGTATGTGAGTCGCTAAAAGATAGGTTAGGCTCTCTGCAGCTTTGTCTTTTCTTGTATCTACTATTTCTGACTTTCTCTATTTTTCATTTTAACTCTCTCCCTGTCTCTGGTTTTCATTTCTTCTTTCTCTGTCTCTTTAGTTTCAATTTTTCCTTTGTGCTCTTTCTGTTGGTCGAGTCTGTTGTGTCGATTTAGGTTTAGGTCTTATTTTCTCTTTCACCCTTTTTCAGTTTTTCACTCATTCTCTCTCTCTCTCTCTATTTGTATCTACCTATTTCTCCCTCTCTCTCTATCTCTTTCTTTATTTTTCATTTTGCCTCTTTCCCTCTCTCTCTTTTTAGGTCTCATCTTCTCTTTTTTCACTGATTCTTTCTCTTTGCCTCCTCCTATCTGTCTATTTCTTTTCGCTCTATCTCTTTGTATCTATCTATTTCTCGTTTCCCTCTCTACAATCTTCTCACTCTCTCTCTTTCTTCATTTTAAATTTACTTTCTCTCTCTCTCTCTTTTAGTTCTCATTCTCTCTCTGTCTCTGTTTATCATTCCTTCTTTCTCTCTCTGACTGTTTTTATCTATCTATTTCTCCCTCTCTTTCTTCCTATTCCTCTTTCACTCTTTACTTGTCATCTTCTTTCAAATTAAAACACTGACAGCAGACGTAGACAAACACAAGTATCAACAAACAGCAACACAAAATTAATTCAGAAGACGGTAATTCATAAAAGCTTTTAGGACTGAAATTCTTCAAATATTGCACACTTTCGTATGAATTCATTTCATAAATATTGCACACTCACTTGGAAGATATTGAGGCACCGATATTACTCAGGTTTGATCAGAAATTCATTTCAAAAATAATGCACAGGTGTTGAGTTTGTTTCATTGATGTTGCACATTCTCATTAGGAATTCGCTTTGCAAATATTACGCGCTCTCTTTGTGAACTTATTTCATAAATATTGCACACTTTCAAGTAGAGTTCATTCCATAAATATTGCAAACGAAAATTCTTGATTTCTGAAACCAAGTAAAAACAGACAAAAAGAGAAGACAGTTAAAGGAAAAATAGGAGAAAAAGAAGAAGATGCGAAACCATAGACAACAATGGAAACAACAGGAATAATGAAAGAAACGGAAGGAAACATCAAGAAGACAACAACAGCGACCAAAAGCTCCTGATTTAAACACCGAGTATAGAAGAACTTAGAAGTCAGTAGATAAGAAGTCACCAGAAGATAAAAGTCTGAGACGATGTAAAGCTTCCTGCTTTCTTGTTTTTTGGGTTTCCAGAAGCACCAGAAGAAGGAGTAAAGATAGAGAAAGAAGAAAGAACAGAAGATTCAAAGAAAAGGACAGACAAGAACAACCAAATCAAAGCTCCTGCATTCAAGGTTTTGTCCAATAGGAGGGATGACAAGATAACCAAAACAGTAGAAGAGCCTAACGGAAAGGGTAGATGACCAATAACAAGACAGAAGATGAAACCAGATCCCGAAAAGTAGATGAACGTTATCAGAACGTGTTTTTGATCTTCCCTAAGGACCAGAACAAAGAAGATTCAAATCTACGACTAAAAGAAGATAGACCAAACCAAGAGAAGACAGAAAACAAAAGAAGTAGATTACAATCTTTCCCACCAAACTCATTAACACCTTGCCAGCACAACAACAACTCACCTCAGCCCTCGAGGACCTCCAATAAAACTCTAATGAAAGGCTTCTTAAGAACCAAATCGAAAACTTATTCAACCTTTGAGAACCTGAAACGGCGTACCTGAAGAAAACAAAAGCGAGGGATGAGAATTAAATTGTAAATTAAATTGAATTAAATTAAAGGGAGAGGGAACCAATTTAAATCTGTCGACAAAACCACCCAGGAAACAAAAAGAGGTTTCTTTAAGTGGTTGGTGGTGCCTGCAACCCACCTTCTTGTACCGATCTTCCTCGGTAATTGAAATCAAACCTACTATTATACCTTATACCTTTTGGCGTACCTTCTTTTTTAATTTATTTAACAGCCGTTTTTGTCTGGTTTTCGGTTCCAGCTGCGAGGGATTTTCCAAATGGAGCTGGAGTTGGAGGAATGAAAGGTTTCGGGCTTCTTCCTTGTTTACAACCCTAAAATGGTTTCTTGTGTGTTGTGGTTGTGTCATCTTCCCCCGGGTTTGGCGTACCTGGAATTCTTTTTGGGTTCAAGAAACTCTTCAAAAGGGCTGTCATCTCCTCCAAGTCTGTTGGAGTAAAACAGAACCAGAAACAGGCAATCTAACAGCTTGGAGGTTGTTAACCCTGAGGCTGTAATCACAGTCTAGGAGGTACTCACCACCCCAAAAGAAATTTTTTTTCAACCCCTAACGATATCTACCCTCGAAAACATAGGCAAGAGCACTTGAACCACCCTCGAGAGAATGTAGGTCGTCTATCTTACATCAGAACTACTTCAGGAGACCCAACTTGAAATTAGCGAGTCGCTTTTGAAACCCGAACCCTCGTCCTCATCTATTCAATAGACTCCATCTCAAAAACCACCCCCTCCCGACCACCACCCCCTCAGCCTTTTAATAAACAATCCAGTTGATTGAGTTTTCGGTCCAACGTTTTCTTTCATCCCCCGAAATATGGTGGAATGGAAAACAGCGATTTTTATCTGACTTCCTCCGAGGGTGAAGGGTGGGTTGGAGAGTGGAGAAAAATTTGAACCGGATCGTCCGGCTTATAGAAAGCATTTTCGTGTTTTAGAACGATCCGTTCAACCTTTACTACCAACCCCCTCCCTCTCCGTGCTATTGTTCTTTAAGGGCTAGAGGGTGGTTGGGAGGTTGGGGGTAGTTGGGTGGTGGTGGAGGAGAAACTCCGACCCGGGTTTCTTCGACAAGAATCTTCGTGTTTTAGTCAAACGCTTTTAAATGAGCTTTCGACTTTTCTTTCCACCCCCCGCCGCCTTCTTCCTTCATCTTCTTTACCTTTTCACCCTCCATCTCTTTCACCTTTTAAGGGTGATTTTTACTTCCATCAAAGTTTTTGACAAGCGTTAATAATTCCTCCTGTTGGATGGAAAAACCTTAACGAAGGAAGTCGGGTCCGCTTTTCCGCGGAGTAATCTTTTTGACGGGAGCTTTTTTTCCTCCTCTCCTCCTCTGCTTCTTCTTCTTCCACTTTTAGAAGGATCGAGTAAGAGGATGAGAGTGTAGATGGTTCCAAGCTTTGGGTGTCATGTTGGGCACCACGTTCTAGGTACACCAAACTAACTCCACAACCTCTCTGCTGACCGATTTCGGTTTCTTTTTGTTTAGGGGGATGGTTACGAATTGGGGTTGTAATGTTGTTTATCTTGTTTCGACATTTGGTAGCCCTTCTTTTCTGCTGGCCATTTTTTAATTACAAAAATGTTGATCGTAATCAAAAGGATGTGTCAGAACTTGTCTTGGATTCGACCGTTTGGCACAAAAAGGTTTTGAGAAACGGTTGGTACCCGTGGACGTTGGTTCCGGTTTTGCACCCTTTGGGAAGACTTAGTGTTGTGTGTTAATTGGTCTTCCATTTGCATAACTGTTTCCGTTATGGTTTGGGGTTCCTCTGGCTGGTCACTCATCTGGTGTTTGGGTTCTTTGCCTTGGAGGCTTTTGGTTGATGATTTCGTGGTCTGGTCTTTGCTTCTTGTAGTCTGTAGTCGTTTCTTCTTTTCCTGTCATTGGTCTGTTACTTTGTTTTCGTGACTCTAACTTCTTTGTTCTTCCTTTTCCGTAATTGTTCCTTGTTTTCTCTTGTCCAACAAAGTGTGCAATAATTTTGAAATGAAACATTCAAAAATCTGTGTAATATTTTGTTTAAAAAAATTTTGTTAGAAATTGTGCAGTATTTTTGAGATGAATCACTCAAGAATCTGTGTTGAATTCATCAAATAAATTCTTTTAGACAGTGTGCAGTATTTTGAAATGAATCGTTCTAAAATCTTTGTTGTATTTCTTAAACAAATTCTACTAGACAGTTTGCCGGATTTATGCAAGAAATTACCCAAGAGAGTGTGCAATATTTTTGAGATGAATCACTCAAGAGTCTATGCTGAATTTTTTGAACAAATTCTGTTTTAAAAGTGTGCAGTATTTTTGAAATGAATTATCCAAGAGAGTTCGAAATATTTTTTGAAATGATCCTTCAAGAATCTGTGTAGCATTTTCTTAATGAATCATTCTATCTAGTGCAGTATTTTTGAAATGGATACTCAGAAAGTATGCAATATTTCTGAAACGAATCACTCAAGAATGTGTTTATTTTTGAATTCTTTTAGAAAATTATTCAGTATTTTTGAAATGATTAGTCTAGAAATTATGCACTAAAAATATTCAAGAAGTGTGCAGTATTTTTGAAAGAAAAAATGGTCAGAGTGTGCAATATTTTTGAAATGACCCTTCAAATCTGTGCATCATTTTTATTATTAGAGTGTGCAGTACTTTTGAAATGAATACTCCGGAATATTTTTGAGATTAATCAGTCAAGAATCTATGCTGAATTTCTCAAATAAATTCTTTTAGACATTTTTGGAATGAATTCTCAGTTAGTGTGCAATATTTATGAAAGAAATTTTCCAAGGCAGTGTTTGATAATTTTGAAATGAATCACTGAATACTCTGCGTTTTATTTTATACAATTCTTTTAGAAAGTGTGCAGTATTTTTGAAATGAATCACTCTAAAATCGTTGTAGTATTTATCAAAAGAAATTTTAAAAGTGAATATTTTGAAATGAATACTTCTAAAAAGTTTTGCAGTATTTTTGAGATACACCATTCAAGAATCCGTGTAGTATTTTTTAAAACAAATTTTATGAAGTGTGCAGAATTTATGAAGGAAATAGTCAAGGCAGTGTGCAATATTTTTGAAATAAATTACTTAATATTCCGTAATTTATTTTTTAAATAGATTCTTTTAGAAAGTGTGCAGTATTTTTGAAATGAATCACTCTAAAATCTTTGTAGTATTTATTAAACAAATTCAGGTAGAAAGTGTGCATCATTTATGAAAGATAGTGTTCAAGAGAGTGTGCAATATTTCCGAAATGATTTCTTGGTAGAAGTGAGCTTTTACTTGTATAATGAACTTCCTATTTAAATGTGCATTACTTATGAAATGATTTCATGCCCGAGAGTGTGCAGTACTTATGAAATTTAAGGTGGTTTGGTGTTCTGTTAAGTACAACAGCATTTGAGAGGAGGGGGCGAGTCAAACTCTCAACTACGACTTGGTGGTGAGGTGCTTTGACCACTCAACCACAGGTCTTCTTCCTCTCTTCCCTCTCAACCTCAAGACAGGTTCAGTGACATACTTCCAAAAATTTTTGTCTAAAAATACTCTTCACCCTCAGGGCACCCAACCAAACTTTAACCAAAAAATTAAAAACGAAGCTGGGCCACGAAAAACCCGGGCGATAAGAATCGTGGTAACCTGAGGGAGAGAGTCTTGTGGTCGGTTCTAACGACAGGAGACGGAACAGAAAAGGGGAAAAGGTATTCGAAACCGAAAAACCGTTTTCTAAAATTCCTTCGTGGACCTAATTTGTTAAAATAGAAAAAAGGCCCCAAGTTACACAACCAAAATGGCTCCAGACGAAAACATAAATGTTACGTTGTTTGAATAATGTGAATATATTAAAGTTAATGAGGCCGGGAAAATTGATTTATATAATGAAACACATTTCCTGAAAGATAAACAGTGTCGCGGGGGGGGGAGAACCAGGCCCCACGAACAAATAGTTGTAATGACACAAATACATACATACATATATATATAGTACATAATGAGACAAATTTAATAAAAACGGGGAAATGGCGTTAAAAATTTCCCTCCGTTTAATAAATCTATGTAAAATGCAAATAGTTCCCGAGGGAGAGGGATGAAGAGGTGAGGGTGTGGTTGGGAGGAAGACGGGGGAAGGGGTGCCGAAACCGATGCTAATCCTCGAATTTCCTTTCTATTATTAAAAATTTTTAATAAAGGACGACGGACTCGACAATGGAAATTCTGAAAGGAGGAGGAGGAGGTGGTGGTGGTGGAGGGAGTCGTGGTTTCGTGTTGGGGTTCCCGGATAGTCGAAGTCCTGTCAAAGGCCCTTTTGAAGTGTGTCTGTGTGTTTGATGTATGAATCTGATGAAATGTTATTATTATTACTGTATATTCTGGGTGAGGGTAGGTGTGGGGGTTGGAACTCTGGTTGGCCTTTGTTGAGTTTTTGATTTGGTTTTGGGGGTTGGGGTGAGTCTTGTTGGGGTTTTCGCTGTTTGGTTCATTCTTATTCCGGTTTTGGTAGGTTTTTGATGTCTCCTAGAATCGTCTTTTGTGTTTTTGTCTATTTCTAGTTTTCATTTGTTATGCTAATTGCTGACGTTCTTGTTTATGACTTGCCTTTTCCTCTGTGTATCCTCTAATGCTGTTGGTCCGACTTTTCCCACTTCTTCTTCTGTAGACTTTTTATGGCTCCTATATCGTCTTTTGTCTGTTTCTAGTTTTCCTATACTAGCTACTAACTATCTTGTTTGACAGTTAGTTAGACAGAGTGCTGTTTTCTTTAGTGCTGTTGGTCGCCTTTGCCCATTTCTTCTTCTTCTCATTCCTATGGGTGAACGATTCTTCTCCCGGTTTTTGTAGATTTCTGATGCCATCTATAATTGTTCTTCGTGGTTTTGTCTATTTCTAGTTTTCCTTTATTCCTTAGGACTTGTTGATTACCTTTAGTGCTGTTGTGCGAGGAGTAGGGTAGTGGTTTAACCTCCTGACTTAGACGCAATGATCCAGTTCGATCCTCCTCCTGTTATACCCAAAAAGTGAAAAATGGGATTAAAACCACCAGCACCTTTAGTGCTGTTGATCACCGACTTTTCCCACCTTTTCTTCTCATTCCTGTGGGTGAACGATTTTTCTTCTGGTTTTGGTAGATTTTTCATGTCTTCTGGAATTGTTTTTGTCTTTTTCTTGTCCATTTCTTACACTTACTACCTTTTTTCTTGTTAAATACTTCTGTTGTTTCCTCTAGTGCTGTTGGTCACCGACTTTTCTATTTCTTCTTCCCGCGCCTAATTATTTCAACAGTGTTATCATTATATTTATTTTATACTCAATTAATGTTGTTGTTAATTAGTTTGAGTTGATAATTATTTATTGATCTCATTCTTCTGTTGGTGCTGTCGGTCTTGGTTGTTCTTTTGTCTCTACTCGTGATTTATTTCAATTTCGTCCGCTCATAGCTCCAAAATATTGAAATCAAAAGTATGTAAAGAAGGCATTCGAGTTTGTACAGTACTTCGTCGAGTCGTACTGTATGATGACTGTATCATGACAACCAGACAATTTCCCTAAGTCTCATTATGCAAATTCATGCATCTCTGACTTGTTTGTTCTATCTGATCGTGTTGCCACAGTTACTAATCTTCATTTTCCATTTCTTGTTTTGTCTTCCATTCCTAGCTTCCCTAATCCCTCCAGAATGGCATCAACAGTTTTATTGCATTCTTACCATCGTGAGTTAATCTCGTGGGTATTTCATCAAGACGTCCCTGAGGGATCTCTGAAGGGGAATGGAGGAACCTGTAGGAACAAGGAAAGAATAACTCCAACACTTACATAAACATCTATTAATTAATAATAAGTAAATAAATAAATAAATAACTGTCGGCTCTGTTATCCGATTTTACACCATTACCAAGAGCTGCTGTTGGAGAACAAACAAGAAACTCCGGATTTAGAAACCGAGTTTGTTTATCTCTACCGACAAACTAAGAGGAAAGGAAGAAAAAAAAAAGGAAAACAGGACTGAAAGTTTGAGGGAAATGAGTTTCTCTCCTACCACCCTCCGTCTTCTTCCACCCCTGTACCTCCCCCTCACCAGCTTAAAAGTGCTTAATAAGATAAATTTTGAAAAATTTTTCAATTTAAAAATCAAAAAGGCTGCTCATGAAAGTTCAGTTGCAACTAATTGCTTCATTATTTTCCTTTAGCACCCCCGCACCCCTCCGCCGCCGCTGCTGCCCTCTCCCACACCCGCCAAAAGTTATTTTCAAAACTTCTTTCTTGGCATAATGGTTGTTGTAAACCCTCCCTTCGCCTCCTCCTGTTGTTCTCCTTCCATCTGGCCCCGTTTGGAGTCGTAAACAACTTCGATAAATAAAAATTTTGGAAGAAGAAGTGAAGGAGATGCGTACCTGAAAAATAAAGAAGATGGACGCGGAGGGGTGGGTGGAGGGAGAAAAACAACATTGCGAAAGGATGATAACAAAGACGAAGACAAGATGGCTTCCCATCTCCTTTCTGCTTTTTCGTTCTTCTTTGACGGCTCTGAGGACGACGACAACAACAAAAGATTCTCAAGACTCATGGTAGAGAAAACACTCGAAACCCCCATCTACTGTTTTCATAAGACTGAGAAGAAGATGGGATCTGTAACCTTACGAACCTGAAATTTCGGTTGCAACATTCTCAGACAAAACTCGCACACAAATAACACTCCCAGAGAAACTGACTCCATTCTCGATAGACTAAAACGAGGACAAGAGATAGATCCGTACCTGAGTAGATGAGCCTGAACTCATTAAACCACGTTTGAACCAATTAAGATGAAAGACAACAGAACTCTTTCTACATTCGTGTGCTTGCTCACTCACCGAAACGGACACACAGACCTTGATACCATCTTGTGCTTGAGGGCTGAGTGACCAGTACGCATGCGTAATGGGTGAATAAAATGAGTTGTCTATCTATCTGTCTGTCTATCCGTCCGTCTATCATCGGGAACGAGGTCTTGTTAAATAAATCTTTGGGTTTCGGTTCAGAGTAGATGGGTTGGATTGATTTTTAGGTTTCTAAGCCGTCCAACCATCTTTTATTGGTTGACGCACTTCCGGTTGCTTATCTATCCTCACTACTTCCGGTATTATCTTCTTTTTCGTTTCGGGTACAAACTAACCTTCCTGACAACCGAAAAGCCAGTGATGGAGTGGATTTGAAAAGTTTTACGTTTTTGGTTGTCTGGAAGGTTAGATTGGACCAAAAGAAACAAAAAGATATACCGGAAGTAGTAAATGAATGTGAGGTAAATAAGCAACCGGATGTGCTATACTAAAGAAGATAGATGGAAGGCTTTTGAGACGACAAACGGTTCAAATAGAAGCCGTATATGTTGGAAGGTCACACAATCGATTGAAAGCGTTGACCAGGGTTTCTCGAAGAAGTGAAAGAAACCTTGAAGCAACCTAAAAAGTGAAAAGGAGAATAGAAGGGTAGGAGGATAGACACCCACCCTTAAACTTTCGTCGGACGGAGTTAAAAGAAAATATTGAAGTTAAGTCTGAATAATAATTTCCACGTGCCACCCGAACCAAGAAACTTAAAGAAGAAGGATGAGGAGGAGGAAGGGAGGAGTTGGAGGGAGGAGAGTTTCTTCTAGTCCTCCTTCGTCGCGAGAAAGAATTTCCTTCGCTTATCCTGGGAACTACCACAAGAAAGTGAAAGTGAAGCAGGAATGGGTTGAGGACAGGTTTTCAAAA
>JADMLL010000357.1:0-11217 GCA_016920875.1 Columbicola columbae
AACATGGTGATCTAATTTCAAAAAAATCTAATTACGGGAGAGATTCCGTCGGAATACTAATTTCAACATGAGAGAGAGGGAGGGATGAACGGGGGATGAAAGGGGGATGAAAAAGAAGCAAAAAAGAATTTTTTTGTGAGTTTTAACCGAATTATCACGAGCCCCACTGACGTGACGCTTTTTTAAATGGAATCTTTTTTATTAATACAAAACCCTGTCGAGAGAGAGATAGACAGAGAGAAAGAGAAGGAGACAGAGAGAAAGAAAGAGGAAAGATGGGAGAGACAGAAGATTGTTTGTTTAGTGTGGTTTTGTCTTTGTCCGGAGATTTAAATGAGAATTTTATTTCACCCCGAAAAAGTCCTCCCCTCCCCGTCTCTCTCTGTATATTCTGTATCAGTTTCGTTAACCGGAAGTCGTTATTGCTCTGATGAGTCTTTATACGTGACCACTTCAAGGGGTTGAACGGGGGATGATTCTGTCTCGACTTGTTGAGCCGTTTTCTCAAAACTTCACTGAGAACCCGCTGTTTTTTTTCGGTTTCTACCATTTCCGGTTTTCTTCTTGGATGTGGGATAGCATTTAACCTCAACAAAAGGAAGTGTGGTTTGACGTCAGCACAGCTAAGATGACCCCGGAGCCACAACAGCGTCTGAAAGCTTTGAACATAAAACGACCGTTGGACGAAATTTTCTAATTGAAAACGATTCACTGCCTCCGCGATTTTCGGAGACGAGGCTTTTTATGATGTGGAAGGTAGTAAAAGCTGCCCCCCGTCTCCCACCTTTTAATACGAACGGTTTTTGGTCCAGTTCAATGAATATAACGTTCGTGAGATGAATTCGCGAGGAAGTCGGACGACATAAAAAGCTTTTTATTGAAGTTTTTCGTCTGGGCGTGTTGCGGTCCACATCTCTTCTTCATCTTCTCTCTCTCTTCGTCTATTTTCAATTCCTTCCATGTTTATTCATATTCTCCTGGGAAGAGCAATCAAGATTCTTGAGACTTTTCAGCTGAGTCAAGTAGGAATCCCAGGTTATGGCTCGAACCTGACCTGAAGACATGACACACAAGAGGGCGGAGGGTGGGGGATTAAAACCTTTTTTTGGAGAGTTAATGAAGATGATTATGGTCGTGTAATTAACCGCTACCGAAATTGTCATTATTCTAACTGCTTAGTCATGGTGTCTGTCTGTCCGTCTGTCCGTCCGTCATCTTTCGTTCAACATGTGTCGGCGGCTAATGTTCCTTCTCCATTTGAACGTTCGTGTTTTTGGCGTCGTCGGAGGAATGGACGAAGATGGCTCTCGTGTAAATGGATGCAATTTAGTGTTTGGTCATCCTGAGAGAGGGAAGGAGGAGATGGCCGCCCGGGGGAGGGTTTTGGTTTCTTCTTTGGGCTCTTGAATATTTGATCGGTGTTTCTGTTTGCTTTCTGTCTTTTTCTCCGGTTTTGTTTTGTCTGAACAGGTTGTTATCTCTCTACCTCTTAGATTATTCTTATGCTCTTGATCGTTTGGGTGATTACTTTGTAGGGGTTCTGGTTCACCTTTCCCTGAAGTTATTCCTCAGTCAACTGTTTAAGGTTCTTGATGTTATGCCATCGGAGATGGTGTATGTGAGTCGCTAAAAGATAGGTTAGGCTCTCTGCAGCTTTGTCTTCTTGTATCTACTTACTTCTGACTTTGTCTATTTTTATTTCTCTCCCTGTCTCTGGTTTTCATTTCTTCTTTTGCTCTTTGTCTTTCCTTTGGGTTTATTTTCTCTTTCTCCCTTTTCAGTTTTTCACTCATTCTCTCTCTCTCTCTCTTCTAATCTCACTTATTTCTTCCTTTCTCTCTCTTTCTTTATTTTTCATTTTGCCTCTTTCCCTCTCTCTCTTTTTAGGTCTCATCTTCTCTTTTTTCACTGATTCTTTCTCTCTTTATCTCTATTTCTTTTCGTCTATCTCTTTATCTATCTTTCTCGTTTTCTCTACAATCTTTCACTCTCTCTTTCTTCAAATTTACTTCTCTCTCTCTCTTTCTCATTTCTCTTTCTCTGTCTCTGTTTATCATTCCTTCCTTCTCTCTCTGACTGTTTTTATCTATCTATTTCTCCCTCTCTTTCTTCCTATTCCTCTTTCACTCTTTACTTGTCATCTTCTTTCAAATTAAAACACTGACAGCAGACGTAGACGAACACAAGTATCAGCAAACAGCAACACAAAATTATTCCAGAAGACGGTAATTCCATAAAAAGCTTTTTAGGACTGAAATTCTTCAATATTGCACACTTTCGTATGGAATTCATTTCATAAATATTGCACACTCACTTGAAAGAAATTAAGGCACCGATATTACGCAGGTTTGATCAGAAATCCATTTCAAAAATAATGCACAGGTGTTGAGTTTGTTTCATTGATGTTGCACATTCTCATTAGGAATTCGCTTCGCAAATATTACGCGCTCTCTTTGTGAACTTATTTCATAAATATTGCACACTTTCAAGTAGAGTTCATTCCATAAATATTGCAAACGAAAATTCTTGATTTCTGAAACCAAGTAAAAACAGACAAAAAGAGAAGACAGTTAAAGGAAAAACAGGAGAAGAAGAAGAAGACGCGAAACCATAGACAACAATGGAAACAACAGGAATAATGAAAGAAACGGAAGGAAACATCCAAGAAGACAACAACAGCGATCAAAAGCTCCTGATTTTAAACACCGAGTATAGAAGAACTTAGAAGTCAGTAGATAAGAAGATCACCAGAAGAAGATAAAAGTCTGAGACGATGTAAAGCTTCCTGCTTTCTTGTTTTTTGGGTTTCCAGAAGCACCAGAAGAAGGAGTAAAGATAGAGAAAGAAAGAACAGAAGATTCAAAGAAAAGACCGAGACAGACAAGAACAACCGTCAAAAGCTCCTGCATTCAAGGTTTTGTCCAATAGGAGGGATGACAAGATAACCAAAACAGTAGAAGAGCCTAACGGAAAGGGTAGATGACCAAGACAGAAGATGAAACCAGATCCCGAAAAGTAGATGAACGTTGTCAGAACGTGTTTTTGATCTTCCCTAAGGACCAGAACAAAGAAGATTCAAATCTACGACTAAAAGAAGATAGACCAAACCAAGAAGACAGAAAACAAAAGAAGTAGATTACAATCTTTCCCACCAAACTCATTAACACCTTGCCAACAACAACAACTCACCTCAGCCCTCGAGGACCTCCAATAAAACTCTAATGAAAGGCTTCTTAAGAACCAAATCGAAAACTTATTCAACCTTTGAGAACCTGAAACGGCGTACCTGAAGAAAACAAAAGCGAGGGATGAGAATTAAATTGTAAATTAAATTGAATTAAATTAAAGGGAGAGGAAACCAATTTAAATCTGTCGACAAAACCACCCAGGAAACAAAAAGAGGTTTCTTTAAGTGGTTGGTGGTGCCTGCAACCCACCTTCTTGTACCGATCTTCCTCGGTAATTGAAATCAAACCTACTATTATACCTTATACCTTTTGGCGTACCTTCTTTTTTAATTTATTTAACAGCCGTTTTTGTCTGGTTTTCGGTTCCAGCTGCGAGGGATTTTCCAAATGGAGCTGGAGTTGGAGGAATGAAAGGTTTCGGGCTTCTTCCCTTGTTTACAACCCCTAAAATGGTTTCTTGTGTGTTGTGGTTGTGTCATCTTCCCCCGGGTTTGGCGTACCTGGAATTCTTTTTGGGTTCAAGAAACTCTTCAAAAGGGCTGTCATCTCCTCCAAGTCTGTTGGAGTAAAACAGAACCAGAAACAGGCAATCTAACAGCT
The DNA here is from genome assembly GCA_016920875.1 of Columbicola columbae. Classification (NCBI taxonomy): domain Eukaryota; kingdom Metazoa; phylum Arthropoda; class Insecta; order Psocodea; family Philopteridae; genus Columbicola; species Columbicola columbae. Next base: position 3,789 of record JADMLL010000357.1, read on the forward strand.
TGGAGGTTGTTAACCCTGAGGCTGTAATCACAGTCTAGGAGGTACTCACCACCCCAAAAGAAATTTTTTTTCAACCCCTAACGATATCTACCCTCCGAAAACATAGGCAAGAGCACTTGAACCACCCCTCGAGAGAATGTAGGTCGTCTCTATCTTACATCAGAACTACTTCAGGAGACCCAACTTGAAATTAGCGAGTCGCTTTTTGAAACCCGAACCCTCGTCCTCATCTATTCAATAGACTCCATCTCAAAACCACCTCCCGACCACCACCCCCTCAGCCTTTTAATAAACAATCCAGTTGATTGAGTTTTCGGTCCAACGTTTTCTTTCATCCCCCGAAATATGGTGGAATGGAAAACAGCGATTTTTATCTGACTTCCTCCGAGGGTGAAGGGTGGGTTGGACGGGGTGGAAGGAAAGATTTGAACCGGATCGTCCGGCTTATAGAAAGCATTTTCGTGTTTTAGAACGACCCACTCCGTTCAACCTTTACTACCAACCCCCTCCCTCTCCGTGCTATTGTTCTTTAAGGGCTAGAGGGTGGTTGGGAGGTTGGGGGTAGTTGGGTGGTGGTGGAGGAGAAACTCCGACCCGGGTTTCTTCGACAAGAATCTTCGTGTTTTAGTCAAACGCTTTTAAATGAGCTTTCGACTTTTCTTTCCACCCCCCGCCGCCTTCTTCCTTCATCTTCTTTACCTTTTCACCCTCCATCTCTTTCACCTTTTAAGGGTGATTTTTACTTCCATCAAAGTTTTTGACAAGCGTTAATAATTCCTCCTGTTGGATGGAAAAACCTTAACGAAGGAAGTCGGGTCCGCTTTTCCGCGGAGTAATCTTTTTGACGGGAGCTTTTGTTCCACTTCCTCCTCCTCTGCTTCGTTCTTCTTCCACTTTTAGAAGGATCGAGAGTAAGAGGATGAGAGTGTAGATGGTTCCAAGCTTTGGGTGTCATGTTGGGCACCACATTCCGGGTACACCAAACTAACTCTACCACAACCTCTCTGCTGACCGATTTCCGGTTTCTTTTTTTGTTTAGGGGGATGGTTACGAATTGGGGTTGTAATGTTGTTTATCTTGTTTCGACATTTGGTAGCCCTTCTTTTCTGCTGGCCATTTTTTAATTACAAAAATGTTGATCGTAATCAAAAGGATGTGTCAGAACTTGTCTTGGATTCGACCGTTTGGCACAAAAAGGTTTTGAGAAACGGTTGGTACCCGTGGACGTTGGTTCCGGTTTTGCACCCTTTGGGAAGACTTAGTGTTGTGTGTTAATTGGTCTTCCATTTGCATAACTGTTTCCGTTATGGTTTGGGGTTCCTCTGGCTGGTCACTCATCTGGTGTTTGGGTTCTTTGCCTTGAAGGCTTTTGGTTGATGATTTCGTGGTCTGGTCTTTGCTTCTTGTAGTCTGTAGTCGTTTCTTCTTTTCCTGTCATTGGTCTGTTACTTTGTTTTCGTGACTCTAAATCACTTCTTTGTTCTTCCTTTTCCGTAATTGTTCCTTGTTCTCTCTTGTCCAACAAAGTGTGCAATAATTTTGAAATGAAACATTCAAAAATCTGTGTAATATTTTGTTTAAAAAAATTTTGTTAGAAATTGTGCAGTATTTTTGAGATGAATCACTCAAGAATCTGTGTTGAATTCATCAAATAAATTCTTTTAGACAGTGTGCAGTATTTTTGAAATGAATCGTTCTAAAATCTTTGTTGTATTTCTTAAACAAATTCTACTAGACAGTTTGCCGGATTTATGCAAGAAATTACCCAAGAGAGTGTGCAATATTTTTGAGATGAATCACTCAAGAGTCTATGCTGAATTTTTTGAACAAATTCTGTTTTAAAAGTGTGCAGTATTTTTGAAATGAATTATCCAAGACAGCTCGAAATATTTTTTGAAATGATACTTCAGAAATCTGTGTAGCATTTTCTTAATGAATCTAGTGCAGAAAGTGTGCAATATTTATGAAATGAATCACTCAAGAATGTGTTTCATTTTATACACAGATTCTTTTAGAAAGTGTGCAGTATTTTTGAAATGACTAGTTCTAGAAATTAGACAGCAATAATAAAAAAAAATATTCAAGACAGTGTGCAGTATTTTTGAAACGAATCACTCAAAATTGTTCAAGTATTTCTTTAAACAAATTTCATAAGGAAGTGTGCAGTATTTTTGAATGAAATGGTCCGAGAGTGTGCAATATTTTTGAAATGACCCTTCAAGAATCTGTGCATCATTTTTTAAACGAATTATTTTACAGAGTGTGCAGTACTTTTGAAATGAATACTCCCAAAAGTTTGGAATATTTTTGAGATGAATCAGTCAAGAATCTATGCTGAATTTCTCAAATAAATTCTTTTAGACAGTGCGCAGTATTTTTGAAATGAATTCTCAGGAAGTGTGCAATATTTATGAAAGAAATTTTTCAAGGCAGTGTTTGATAATTTTGAAATGAATCACTGAATAATCTGCGTTTTATTTTGTACACAGATTCTTTTAGAAAGTGTGCAGTATTTTTGAAATGAATCACTCTAAAATCGTTGTAGTATTTATCAAACAAATTCTATTTTAAAAGTGTGCAATATTTTTGAAATGAATACTTCTAAAAAGTTTTGCAGTATTTTTGAGATACACCATTCAAGAATCCATGTAGTATTTTTTAAAACAAATTTTATGAAGTGTGCAGAATTTATGAAGGAAATAGTCCAAGACAGTGTGCAATATTTTAAATAAATTACTAAATAATTCTTTTAGCAGTATTTTTGAAATGAATCACTCTAAAATCTTTGTATTTAAGAAAGTGTGCATCATTTATGAAAGATAGTGTTCAAGAGAGTGTGCAATATTTCCGAAATGATTTCTTGGTAGAAGTGAGCTTTTACTTGTATAATGAACTTCCTATTTAAATGTGCATTACTTATGAAATGATTTCATGCCCGAGAGTGTGCAGTACTTATGAAATTTAAGTTGATTTGGTGTTCTGGTACAACAGCATTTGAGAGGAGGGGCCACTCAACCACAGGTCTTCTTCCTCTCTTCCCTCTCAACCTCAAGACAGGTTCAGTGACATACTTCCAAAAAAAATTTTTTTTTGTCTAAAAATACTCTTCACCCTCAGGGCACCCAACCAAACTTTAACCAAAAAATTAAAAACGAAGCTGGGCCACGAAAAACCCGGGCGATAAGAATCGTGGTAACCTGAGGGAGAGAGTCTTGTGGTCGGTTCTAACGACAGGAGACGGAACAGAGGGAAAGGGGGTATTCGAAACCGAAAAACCCGTTTTCTAAAATTCCTTCGTGGACCTAATTTGTTAAAATAGAAAAAAAAAGGGCCCCAAGTTACATAACCAAAATGGCTCCAGACGAAAACATAAATGTTACGTTGTTTGAATAATGTGAATATATTAAAGTTAATGAGGCCGGGAAAATTGATTTATATAATGAAACACATTTCCTGAAAGATAAACAGTGTCGCGGGGGTGGAGAGAACCAGGCCCCACGAACAAATAGTTGTAATGACACAAATACATACATACATACATATATATGTACATAATGAGACAAATTTAATAAAAACCGGGAAATGGCGTTAAAAATTCCCTCCGTTTAATAAATCTATGTAAAATGCAAATAGTTCCCGAGGGAGAGGATGAAGAGAGGTGAGGGTGTGGTTGGGAGGAAGACGGGGGAAGGGGTGCCGAAACCGATGCTAATCCTCGAATTTCCTTTCTATTATTAAAAATATTTTTAATAAAGGACGACGGACTCGACAATGGAAATTCTGAAAGGAGGAGGAGGTGGCTGTGGTGGTGGTGGTGGTGGAGGAGTCGTGGTTTCGTGTTGGGGTTCCCGGATAGTCGAAGTCCTGTCAAAGGCCCTTTTGAAGTGTGTCTGTGTGTTTGATGTATGAATCTGATGAAATGTTATTATTATTACTGTATATTCTGGGTGAGGGTAGGTGTGGGGGTTGGAACTCTGGTTGGCCTTTGTTGAGTTTTTGGATTTGGTTTTGGGGGTTGGGGTGAGTCTTGGGTGGGGTTTTCGCTGTTTGGTTCATTCTTATTCCGGTTTTGGTAGGTTTTTGATGTCTCCTAGAATCGTCTTTTGTGTTTTTGTCTATTTCTAGCTTTTCTTTGTTATGCTAATTGCTGACGTTCTTGTTTATGACTTGCCTTTCCTCTGTGTATCCTCTAATGCTGTTGGTCACCGACTTTTCCCACTTCTTCTTCTGGTAGACTTTTTATGGCTCCTATATCGTCTTTTGTCTGTTTCTAGTTTTCCTTTCTTATACTAGCTACTAACTATCTTGTTACTGACAGTTAGTTAGACAGAGGAGTGCTGTTTTCTTTAGTGCTGTTGGTCATCGCCTTTGCCCATTTCTTCTTCTTCTCATTCCTATGAGTGAGGATTCTTCTCCCGGTTTTTGTAGATTTCTGATGCCATCTAGAATTGTTCTTTGTGTTTTTGTCTATTTCTGGTTTTCCTTTATTCTTTAGGACTTGTGTGATTACCTTTAGTGCTGTTGTGGGAGGAGTAGGGTAGTGGTTTAACCTCCTGACTTAGACGCAATGATCCCGAGTTCGAATCCTCCTCCCGCATCCTGTTATACCCAAAAAGTGAAAAATGGGATTAAAACCACCAGCACCTTTAGTGCTGTTGATCACTTTCCCACTTTTCCTTCCTTCTGGGTGAAACGATTTTTCTTCTGGTTTTGGTAGATTTTTCATGTCTTCTGGAATTGTCTTTTGTCAATTTCTTGTTCATTTCTTACACTTACTACCACTTTTCTTGTTAAATACTTCTGTTGTTTCCTCTAGTGCTGTTAGTCACCGACTTTTCTATTTCTTCTTCCCGCGCCTAATTATTTCAACAGTACACAGTGTTATCATTATATTTATTTTATACTCAATTAATGTTGTTGTTAATTAGTTTGAGTTGATAATTATTTATTGATCTCATTCTTCTGTTGGTGCTGTCGGTCTTGGTTGTTCTTTTGTCTCTACTCGTGATTTATTTCAATTTCGTCCACTCATAGCTCCAAATGTACTGAAATCAAAAGTATGTAAAGAAGGCCATTCGAGTTTGTACAGTACTTCGTCGAGTCGTACTGTATGATGACTGTATCATGACAACCAGACAGATGCTTCCCTACAAGTCTCATTATGCAAATTCATGCATCTCTTGTGACTTGTTTGTTACTAGTCTGATTGTGTTGCCACAGTTACTAATCTTCATTTTCCATTTCTTGTTTTGTCTTCCATTCCTAGCTTCCCTAATCCCTCCAGAATGGCATCAACAGTTTTATTGCATATTCTTACCATCGTGAGTTAATCTCGTGGGTATTTCATCAAGACGTCCCTGAGGGATCTCTGAAGGGGAATGGGGGAACCTGTAGGAACAAGGAAAGAATAACTCCAACACTTACATCTATTAATTAATAATAAGTAAATAAATAAATAACTGTCGGCTCTGTTATCCGATTTTACACCATTACCAAGAGCTGCTGTTGGAGAACAAACAAGAAACTCCGGATTTAGAAACCGAGTTTGTTTATCTCTACCGACAAACTAAGAGGAAAGGAAGAAAAAGGAAAACAGGACTGAAAGTTTGAGGGAAATGAGTTTCTCTCCTACCACCCCTCCCGTCTTCTTCCACCCCTGTACCTCCCCCTCACCAGCTTAAAAGTGCTTAATAAGAAAGAATAAATTTTGAAAAATTTTTCAATTTAAAAATCAAAAAGGCTGCTCATGAAAGTTCAGTTGCAACTAATTGCTTCATTATTTTCCTTTAGCTTACCCCCGCACCCCCGCCGCCGCTGCTGCCCTCTTTCCCTCTCCCACACCCGCCAAAAGTTATTTTCAAAACTTCTTTCTTGGCATAATGGTTGTTGTAAACCCTCCCTTCGCCTCCTCCTGTTGTTCTCCTTCCATCTGGCCCCGTTTGGACTCGTAAACAACTTCGATAAATAAAAATTTTGGAAGAAGTGTGAGAAGTGAAGGAGATGCGTACCTGAAAAAATAAAGAAGATGGACGCGGAGGGGGTGGGTGGAGGGAGAAAGAGCAACATTGCGAAAGGATGATAACAAAAGACGAAGACAAGATGGCTTCCCATCTCCTTTCTGCTTTTTCACGTTCTTCTTTGACGGCTCTGAGGACGACGACAACAACAAAAGATTCTCAAGACTCATGGTAGATTGAGAAAACACTCGAAACCCCCATCTACTGTTTTCATAAGACTGAGAAGAAGATGGGATCTGTAACCTGACGAACCTGAAATTTCGGTTGCAACATTCTCAGACAAAACTCGCACACAAATAACACTCCCAAGAGAAACTGACTCCATTCTCGATAGACTAAAACGAGGACAAGAGATAGATCCGTACCTGAGTAGATGAGCCTGAACTCATTAAACCACGTTTGAACCAATTAAGATGAAAGACAACAGAACTCTTTCTACATTCGTGTGCTTGCTCACTCACCGAAACGGACACACAGACCTTGATACCATCTTGTGCTTGAGGGCTGAGTGACCAGTACGCATGCGTAATGGGTGAATAAAATGAGTTGTCTATCTATCTGTCTGTCTATCCGTCCGTCTATCATCGGGAACGAGGTCTTGTTAAATAAATCTTTGGGTTTCGGTTCAGAGTAGATGGGTTGGATTGATTTTTAGGTTTCTAAGCCGTCCAACCATCTTTTATTGGTTGACGCACTTCCGGTTGCTTATCTATCCTCACTACTTCCGGTATTATCTTCTTTTTCGTTTCTTTGGGTACAAACTAACCTTCCTGACAACCGAAAAGCCAGTGATGGAGTGGATTTGAAAAGTTTTTACGTTTTTGGTTGTCTGGAAGGTTAGATTGGACCCAAAGAAACGAAAGATAATACCGGAAGTAGTAAGTAGATGTGAGGTAAATAAGCAACCGGATGTGCTATAACTAACAGAAGATAGATGGAAGGCTTTTGAAGACGACAAACGGTTCAAATAGAAGCCGTATATGTTGGAAGGTCACAATCGATTGAAAGCGTTGACCAGGGTTTCTCGAAGAAGTGAAAGAAACCTTGAAGCAACCCCTATAAAAAGTGAAAAGGAGAATAGAAGGGTAGGAGGGATAGACACCCAACCCTTAGACTTTCGTCGGACGGAGAGTTAAAAGAAAATATTGAAGTTAAGTCTGAATAATAATTTCCACGTGCCACCCGAACCAAGAAACTTAAAGAAGGATGAGGAGGAGGAAGGGAAGGAGTTGGAGGAGTAGAGGGAGAGTTTCTTCTAGTCCTCCCTTCGTCGCGAGAAAGAATTTCCTTCGCTTATCCTGTGGGAACTACCACAAAAGAAAGTGAAAGTGAATGGGAATGGGTTGAGGGAAGAGGTTTTTCAAAATCCCCAACAAAACCCGATTACTGCCTTCTCTTCTCACCATCTCCTC
>JADMLL010000358.1:0-23490 GCA_016920875.1 Columbicola columbae
TTTCAAAATATTGCTCACTGTTTTTGAAATGCTGGAACTAATATGGCATTTCACAAATACTGCACACTGACTGGAGGGTTCATTTCATAAATTCCTGATGACTTTTCTCTTTTTATTTTTCTGTTTGGATTACTTTTTCCACTCGCTTTCCTTCCATTTTCTCACTTCTTTCTATTTTCTTTTCCATTTTCTTCTGACCGTTTTTATTTTTCCGATTTCTTGTTTCCCTGTTTGTTGAATGATTCGTCTGGGTGCCATTTGGTTTTGGTTTTTGGTTTTGGCTTCTTCTTCTTTTGTGTATATTTGTTCTAGTTTATTTCTAATCTGGTTTTAAATTTAATCTTTATTTGCTGTTGTGAGTACCTTTTGCTGTCGTGGTGTTCACTTTGTAATATGTTTCAAGTTTTGTCTTTCCTTTTCTACTTTTTGAATTTTAAGTTTTCTCACCTCCAAATAAGACGGGTGATGGTTCCTCTTTGATGCTTTGGATGGTTCTCTTTGTGTCAAATTTGGTTTGGAGTGTTTTCTTCTTCTGTAGGTTGTAGGTTTTCTTTTTCTGTTGTTTCTCATACTTTTAAGGTTTTTCTGGTTTCCATTTCTTCTCCAAACAAATCGTAAACAATTTTCAACAAAATTTTACCAAAACTGTTGAAGACCAAACAGAACTAAGCTTGAAAAGAACATCCAAGGAAACAGGTTCATCGAACAGGGAAATATCGAAAGTAGACAGTCGAGAGTTTGTGTTCGCCAGACATGAAACAAACAACAAAAAAAGATCCAAAACGGAGGAAACGAAGAAGACCAAGTTTCCAGTTTTCGACCAATCAAAACACAACCAAAAATAAAACAAAAAGGAGGAAAAAAAGTTGTGGCAAAACGGGACGGAGCCACTAAACTTGGAAATAATTTTATATCGATTCGATTTTTATCGATTCTCGATCCATTATCGAAATTAACTGATAATTAGCTTCGAGATTAAAATCTATAAAAATTTTCGCGTTTTCATTTTTCGTAATAAAGTCATTAAAACCAAAAATTTCTCGGGTCTTCTGGTTAGGTTACTACCTCGCGTTTGTAACAACCATAAAATTCCTTTCCCGTCGTTCTCGCAACCCAAACAACAACAACAACAACCTGATCAAAGCTCGACGAGGTAAAGAGGGCCCCGGGGGGAGAGGGGGTGAGCTCGGGGCGGAGACGACCTCCTGACGATTATTTTTCCTTTTTCCGAAACCCCCATCGCTCTCGAACCTTCTCTCACAGCCTGATTAATTATTAAATATCGAATTAAGGATTCGTGAGGTTTTTTATTTTGGTCAGGGAGGACACCCCGTAGTGTGGCGACGTGACCCCGCTTCACCCTCCCTCCCTTTTGGGGGGTTGGAACAAGGTTTTTAGAATCATTTTTGCGGTCGTTAAAATCCTTCTTAAAATTATTTATTATTATTATTTTTTTGGTGGAAGGATTTCGAGAGCAGGGGGTGGTAGTGGTGGTAATGGTGGTGGTGGTGGTGGTAGAAGGGGGTGGTAACACAGCTTCCAGAGTGAATGAATGAATTTTTTTTCCCTCCTCTTCTCGCGGTTGCCTGGCAACAAGCGTTTTGGAACTCAGCCTCTCTCACTGTTTCGGTTTTCCATTCGGAATTCGATATTCTTGTCGGAGTTTTGGTTGCTGTTGTTGTTGACGATGATGGTTTTTGGTTTGTTGTATGAAAGATGACTTCTTGTCATCTATCTCTCTCTCTGTGTGCTTTTTGGAGTGTAGGTTTAGAAATTTTGAAGAATCTCTCGTATTTTTTGTTGCCCTCCTGTTTTGAGGATTTGTTCTCAACAGTAAAACTTAAGCAGACAGACAGAAGAGTAGACGAGATGAAAATATCGTAAATCAAAAGCTGTGAAATTTTTAGGCCAAGAAGAATCAAGAGAACCAAAACAAAAACTTTGGGTGAAAATTGATGTTGGAGGCTCAATATTTGGATTTGAAACCGCTGTTGGGTATTTGTGATAGCTGAAGTACGATGACATCATAGATAACCCATGACAAAAACACCAGGAATGACATTAGAAAAACAACGACGAAACTCTACAGAAAAAAGGGAGAATTTGCCAAAGACAACCTAGAAATGACCTAAAACACCAACAGGAAGCTTTGAAACACATTTCGTAACGGAAAAACCAGAAACCACATTCAGCAGACAGAGGACAAGGAGAGATAACTTGAATCTAACAATCGAAACGTTAAAGAAAGCGGAAAAGATAGAAAAGAAGCCAGAGGTAGAAGTTGAAAGTATTCACCAACAGGATAAATTTTTTTCTACAGAGGATTTCATGTCTAAACAGGAAGCAAAAATGATTTAGAGGAAAGGAAATGAATGGAGTTAAAGGAAACCGGAAATGACATGAGGCATACTGAGAGGAGAGTACCTACTTATTCAAGATAGATAAAGGAAGTAGGTGTCAGAGAAGATGTACGAAATTAAAGGTCTATGCGAAGTGTATAAAGCCGAATCGAGGAAAAAGATGAAAAGACAGAAACCGGAAATGTCATGAAACATTCAGGAACACAAACAGGAACCTCTGTACAAGATTTCGTTTCAGAGGAGGAAGGAAAAGACCCAACAAAGTGGGAAGAAGAAGAAAATGGTTTGAGGTAGTTGCAAGACAACGACAGACCAAAGCCTGAAAGAAGTGTTAATGGTAGCTCGAAGGGAGGAACCGGAAGTAGAAGTTGAAATTATTCAGATTTCGTACAGAGCAACAAGTTAAAGAGATTTGTGGCAGAAACGCGGGAAGATCAAAAGATGACAAAACTCAACAACCATAATTGCGAAAACGGGGAGAAAGAAGCCGCAAACTTGAAGAAGACAGAAGAACAAAATGACAGATAAATGAATAGATGACGAAATGTTCTGGATAAACCCAAAGATGTGAACCTAACCCAACTCAACCCCAAAAGATAGATGAACTAATGAACTCAGACAAGAACAAACCCCAGAAACCTCACGACCATAATCATTACTCCAAAAATCGAAGAAACATCAAAGATGTGGAACAATCGAAAAGAAAAGAAGAAGAAGAATAGGAAACCCCCCAAACAGAAGAAGTAAAAAAGAAAATGACATAAAAGTAGATGAAACGTAAACAGAAGACAAAAGGAAAGAAGAAACACATTTTCAAAATTAAAAAGAGACAATTGCCATCTTCCCTCTCTCTCCAACCCGTAACTGTTGGAATAGATGGAGAAAGAGATAGATAGACGAGTCTGTGACAAATCGACAAAAAGGTTTGCCATCTATTATTGCGCATGCGTGGTTTTGTCACAAAACAAAGATTTAAGTTGACATAAAAGATTTCTTTTCAGGTTTTTATCGGCGGAAGGACAGTTCAGTAAATCGACTGAATACAGAAACCTTTTTGGGGGTTGAAACATCCCTTAGCTAGTCTTTTGGGGTTTTAATGAGACAAGCAACACTTCGATTTGGGTGTCCTCGTTGCTGGGGTGAAGTCATTCAGGTGGAAAACCCCTCGGAGGGATGGAAATGTGCGCGAGGATGAATCTCGCTGCTGTTGTGTCTTCATTCCAATCCTCTACTCTGATCGCTTTTGCTTTAGTATGCTTCTGTACCACTGTCTCGCTTTCTCTTCCTCACTTCCTCCCTCCTGTAGTGTTTTGTGTGAGCTTGAGCCACAACCTAAGCGTCTTTCATAATTCCGATGTAGTGCTGAGTTGCTTCACCTGTTTTCGGTTTCTCGTCCATCATCATTATCGCTTTCTGTTCAGTGAAATCTTCTGCAGAAAATATTTGTCCTGTTGGTGAATACTTTCAGCTTCTACCTCTGGCTCTATCATTTCGGCTTTCTTTAACGTTTCGATTCAGTCTGCTGAATGTGGTTTCTGGTTGTTCCGTTACGAGACAGAGCTTCCTGTTGGTGTTGCTAGCTATTTTAGGTCATTTCCGGTTTTCTTTCTATAGTGTTTCGATTCTTTGATTTTCTAGGCCATCTTTCCTGTAACAAAATCTTAGATTTTGAACTTTGACGTTCTTACCTCCCACTCAGCTGTCTTTCGTTGTCTATAACCAGAACCTACTCCTCAACTCCTGACGTCTCATTTGAGTTTCATCTTTCTTTCCACCTTCTTTTTCTTCCTTTCTCTCTGATCGAATCTTTTTTTATCTCCTCCTTCTTCTTTTCATAATTGGGCTACATTCTTTTTCAACTTTTGGCTGAAAGGGAAGGAAAAATTCTGCTGACGAACGGGAAAAACCTTCCTCATCCTTCCGACACACCAAAAAAAGGAAAAATCAGAAGACGGGCTGGGGGAGGGGGATAAAAAAAGAAAAAGATTTGATGGGAGAGGTAGGAGTAGATGGGGGCTTTTAGGGGGCCCTAGCGGGGTGGTGGCGGTGGGGGTTGGTCCGACAAAGCACTAAATTTCCCTTTATTGTCTCGTAAACGAACCGTAGAACTTTTCCGCTCGCCTAACTTTCACTATTTTAATTTGATTTTTATCTCTCATAATGGCAAATTCTTCCTCCTTCATCCCCCTCACCCCATCCACCCCTCCGCCATTCCTTTCTTCTTCCTCTTCTTCCATTCTTTTAAAATGTCTGCGATAAAAACGAATCGGTTCACGTGTCTCTCCGTCCGTCCGTTCGCCCACCCTATGGTCCTGATAGATGGACAGATAGAAGAAAAGTTTGGAACGGGGAGAGGAGGAGGAGGAAGAGGGTGGGGAAAAGATCCTCCGGGAAATCCGGAAAAACCCGGGAAAATGTTTTCCCTAAAAGCTTTTGACGGGTAATATCCAAAAGGTTTCTTCCTCCTCCCAAAAGTTGAAGGTAACGTAGTGAAAGAGAAAATATGAGAAAATAGGAAAAGATGGCGGGTGGAAGGAGATGGAGAAGATGGTGTGTGAGTAGGGGGTGTGTGAGGAGGAGGTAGAGGGTAGAAGAAATGTTTCGCTTTGATTTTCACCTTTTTTCCTTTTCTTTTCTAATTTAATTTTCAATTTTTGTTTCTGTTTCCGGTTTTTTGCTTTTTCTTTGTTTTCTTCTTTTCTTTCTTTGTTTCCCTTCCCCCGGCCCTTTGCCCTCAGTTTTTTATTTGTGGTTTCTTGTTTTGGTTTCCCCTTCCATCTATCCTATTCAAATTTCTTTCTCCTTTCTCTTGCTGGGACGGAAAAGTGTTGAATCGACGTTCGCATGAAATTGATTTTGGTGTTATAATGTCTTCTTTCTTTTCTTCGGAGGACCCATTTCACACTTCCGGTTTCTTATGATTTTTATCAACTTCCTTCAGTTCCAAATCTCCTTCTAACCAACACCATTCTACTTCGGAAGTAACCACATCTACAGTTTGAGTCAAGTGTCCACTCTTCCTGTTCCTTCTTGACAGAGCTATTCTCATCCCCGCCACCGATAAAGAAATTTTAGTTAAACTGAATCAGACTTTATAAGATAGTAGATAATAACGAGTAGATGAAAAGAATAGATCGACTATAAGGAAAGAAAGAAGACGTTATAAGGCCAAAAACATTTTCCGATGAAGTCGATTCAAAATCTTTCCGTCCCAGTTGATCTATTCGATGGTCTAGTCATCCGTCCCGTGATAGCTGACCTATTCTCTTCATCTACTCTTTGTTGTCTATTATCTTCTGTAAACTAAAATTTTTTTTGGTATGAGAATATAGCTCACTCAAGAAGGAAGAGGAAGAGTACACACTTGACTTAAACTCTGGGAGGAGATGTGGTTACTTCCGGAGAAGAATGTTGTTGGTTGAGAAGAGATCTAGAGGTAGAGGAATTTGGTAGAAAACAAAAGAAACCGGAAGTGAGAAATTTGTCCTCCGAAGTCGAGCTTAGGTGGATGGTAATGCTCCAGCCTCTACTTTTGGGACGACTGGAGATGGTTCCCATTATCCCTTTGGTGAGTGGTAAAGACACATGACTGCTGATTGGTTGCTGTTGTTGGGTCACGCACCACCCGTGGCTATTGGGTATCTGTTCGAGAACGTCCTTGGAAGTAGAACAGTTCTTACCAAAACCTTCTTCAAGAGACTAAGACAGCAGTGTGTGGTTTCCTCTGGAGGATGGTGTTGGTTGAAAGAGGAAAGAAAGAAACCGGAAGTGTAGACTTTGTTTCGGATATGGAACCTGGGTAGATGTTGACTCGAGTTCTGAGACCTCCCCAGTCAGTAGTGAATGACATGGGGCTCTCATTGGTTCTCTGATCTGAGGATGGTAATCAGTGATGACAGCAGGAAGAATCTGTTCTTCAGACGCTGAAGAGTACATAATCAAAGGTGAGAGAGATAGAAGAACTCACATCCGTTTCAGTGTCTAGGTCAAGGTTCAGGTTGGTCACGAACAGGGAAAGGGTCCTACAAGACCATGTTCAGAAGACCAACACAACCTACCCCAAATCAACACAAATCCGAAAGATAGATAGACAGGAAGTAGAACTCTCAAGCTCAATACCCAAGGCTCTAAACACTAACCTGAGTCCCCCAAAGACACCTTAACCCCAGTAGACAGCACGACCTGTCATCTTCTTCTGTAACCACCAACATGCTACACTCAAACCGACTAACATCGCGCTATTTCCGGTTCTTTAGAGGAGAGAAAGATGAATGAACCAAAAAGATCTGTTCTACTTTCATTTTTCCTTGAGTAGCTATTAGTAAAAGATGACGAATAGACGGGGATGTAACTGAAGAAAGATAATTTCTACTCTTTCCGAACGAGCTCTATGATTGAGTCTTTAATTCCTAATTAATGACCTCAAGCATCAAAGACATGAAAACAACTTCCACACCCCTTCCCTTTCAAATTAAAAAGAAGACGAGAAACAGTAGATAGATGGATAGATAGATTGATTGGTCGAATAAGACCGTTATCAAGTTTTATGGAACTCATCGTGACTCATTTCACTTTCAAGAATCGGGTCCGAGGCTGGGAAAACCTGGAAATCATGGAGAAGATGGAGAGTGTAAGAATAGATAGATGGGTCGGAAAGATTGTTATTGTATATATTCTTCTTTAAAGGGTAGATGAGAATGAAATGAGGTCGTGGTGTCGAGATATGAGTAAGTATTCAAACGAATCGAGAGTAGAAAAAAAATTTTCTTTTGAGAAATCTATGAGTAGATGTTAAACAAGACGATAGATAGATGAGTGATACATAAAAGATTGAGAGACTTTTAGTACGGAGATGTAGTAGATGAGATATAAACGTGATGTTGACTTATTTAGAATTTTTTTGAAACACAGAAAATCGAAGGAAAGTAGATAGAACAGTAGTAGATACACTTCAGTATAGTAGATGGATCTTGATGATGAAGATCAGCCACCAAATCACCAAAATAAAGTCGGAGAAATTTGTTTCACTTCTTAAAAAATAATTTTCCCTTGAAAAACTCACGAATAGATGAGTCAAAGATGATGAGTAGATAGGATATAACAGGAAATAGATGAATATAAAAGAGACTCGGTGTTGTGTTCATTCCTCAAGAATGCGAAACGTCGAACACATCAAAATCATTTCCACTCCCCCAAAAAATAAAAAAACAAACAGAAGACGGAAAAGGGTAGATGGATTGATAGATAGATAGAAACGACAGTTTTTCTCAAAATCCATGACTCATTCCACTTTCAAGAATCAACAAAACCTAGAAATCATAGACGAGGACATGACTCAATGAGAAAAACGTTAATGAATGGTGGGTAGGTCGACTAACCGGACAGACGGACGGACGGACAGTCGGACGGTTGGAAGAAGAGACAAAGGAATAACAATAAATTAGGTTCTTTGCTAAAAAGGGAAAGAAGATAAAGAAGAAGAAAAGGAAACGGGAGGTCCGGTCGTCGGGCTACATTCCCAAAATTCTTCCGAGACCTAGTTTATGGGTTTACGAGAGGGTGACCAGAAAGAGAGGCTCCAACTTCGGAGGTTCAAGTACCTGTTACTTCCTCAGGTACTCTTAGTCTTTTTCTTTCTTTATCTCCACCACCCCCGCCATCTCCTCCACCCCGTCAGTTGAAAACATTCTTTGAAATTTGATCGACATTAACAATGATTGATGTCTCTTAAATGTAAAATCCTTGTTTGGGATTTTTTTTTACTTTTTTTGGGGGTGGGGCTCTTGTCTTCTGCTGATAAAAACCTTTTTTTTTGGTTTCTCGTCTTCGTCTTCATCATCATCGTTGTCTTCTTCGTCTGTCTTGTCCTCTTCCTCCCGTCCTCCTCGTCTTTGATTGATGATTCATTAGGCTATGTGTCGAACATTTTTTTTGTTTTGGGTTCTTGGTCCTCCCATTCAATGGAAATTATTTTATTTATTTATTTTTTTAGAGGGATGGAAAGAGGATGAAGGGGCGGAGGTAGGATAATACCAGAAGGTACAATTTTCAATAAACTACAAAAATAACTAAATAAATAGTTAACAGTGAGCTAGCATCATAAAACCATAATCCGTGACCCAGTTGGGAATGATGAATAGCTTTATCAAAATTCCCTTTTTCAGAAGTAATGCACGCTTTTACTCAGGTTACGGAGTGGCGGGAGGTATGGGGAGGGGGGGAAGAGAGGAAGGAAGTTGTGATGATGATGATTATATTACAATTTGATAGGTTTTGCGTGTGTCCAAGACTGAGATCCTCCTTTTATGGTCACCCGAACCATTTCCTTCGGTTTTTATTTGTGTTG
Source organism: Columbicola columbae (assembly GCA_016920875.1). NCBI lineage: Eukaryota > Metazoa > Arthropoda > Insecta > Psocodea > Philopteridae > Columbicola > Columbicola columbae. Next base: position 8,707 of record JADMLL010000358.1, read on the forward strand.
GCCATACCTGGTCTCCTCCGTTAAGTGATTTTCAATGTTTTATCTCCTTTTTCTAAGAATCCTCTCCTTTCCTTTATCTACTCTGGATAAAAGCCTTTATTATGATTATTGTATTAATTAGTTGTTCAACTTCCCTCCGCCTCCACTTCTTCCTCTGTTCTTTGGTCAAAATCGACCTCAAATCATCCGCTTTTGATGTTTTTATTTGTTCAACACCAGATTTCCTTCTTTTACCTGAATCCCATCAGGTATGGTAGGGGAGGGGGTGGTTCCATTTACACTCGAGGACCTACGCACTTTTTTATTAGCCGTCCTTACCAAAAAAAAATTTTTTTTTCTCTTCAAAAAGATGATTTCGATCGAAGGAAAGACTATTCGTGACTCGGTGGAAGTAAGTCATCTTTAGCAGAAGAGAAGCGGAGGAGGGGAGGAGGTGGAAACGGAGGTCTTTCTTCGACTTTGGATAATCGAACACTCACGTTCGTGATTATTGGGGCGAGAAGGGAGGAAGGACGTGAACGTGTCGGTGGAAGCGTAATTTAAAATTGACACGCGCATGAGCGGTTCTAATCGGTAGACGTATAAGATTTGGGGCGGAGGGAAGGGAGGTTGTGGAGATGTGGGGGTAGTTGGTGGAGAGGTAGAGAAGAGGAAAGGCGTGGAAAGCGACGACTACCTTCGTGCCGAAGTAGCGGATTTATAATCCCATCATTTGTTCGGTTTCAAGATTTATTTATTTAAATACTGAATTTGGAGTTTTTCCTTTTCCAGGTTGGCACTCATGACCTGTGTGCAATATTTATGAAATGAGAGCTTCGAGACCATCAACTGACACTCACTTTGTGTGAATTTTTCTTGAAATCGATCTTCGACGAAAGTCTGCTGCACTGATGAGCATGAGCTATTCATGAGAGTGTGCAATACTTCTGAATTGAGTCACTTATTCAACTGTGCATTACTTTTGAAATGAGTTACTTGTTTATATATGCAACAGGCCTACTTTGAAATGAAATACTTAGCCCATTTCTCTGTGCAACATTTATGAAATTCAAAATTCAACTTCAAATCTTTTCACTCTCACGTTTTTACGTGCTAATTTTGAAAACAAAGTGTGCATTACTTTTGAAATGTAATATTTGTCAAACTGTGCATTACTTATGAAATTTACTGCTTTCACTCACATTTGATATAAATTTTTCGGTAAAACTGCCCATCATTCATGACACAAATTTTCCCTGTAAGTGTGCCATACTCAAGAAATAAATCTTTCTTGAAATTGTGTGCAATATTTTTGGAAGGATTTGAGAAATGAGTTCTTTCTAATGACCGCTTTGAATCAATCAACTAACTGCTTGAAATAAAATCATGATAAGAGTGTGTAATAATTATGAAATGATATGTCGATGAGAGTGTGCAATATTTTTGAAATGAAATACTTATTTCTCTGTGCTTTATTTATGATGTCAACTCTTCAACTTATTTGACTCACACATTTCGTGTGCATGACTTTTGAAAAAAATTTACATCAAATTGGGCCTTATCAATGGCCCCTAAGAGTAGAAGTGATTTTTGGGTGGAAAACAAATTATTCAGGGTCTAAACCTTACCACACCAAATTCCCCACCATTTTCTCCAGATTTCCATTCACCTTCCTCTTCTCCTGACAATAGATGAAACAAAGTTTAGAACACTGAACAAGAACTGGAAAGCGAACGTGCTGATATGCAAAACAAAAGGAGAGCGAACGGAAAACAAGAAAATCAAAGAAAGCTACAGACCATGAAAAAGTTTTCTCTGGATCCCTCGAGGGAACGAGCGAACGAGAAAATATTTATACTTGGAAAAGAAGAAGACGGAGAGGAGGAAGAAGATGATGAAGAAGGATAGAAGATGGGAATAGAAAAGAAGGAAAAATGGGAACTTTGGGAAAGGGACACGACTTGTTTGCAAAATAACGGGAAAAAGGTCAAACCGAGGGAATAAAATGGGTTGTTTTATGTATTGAGACATCAAGTTTGAAGGAAAAGAAAAACGGACGGACGGGGGAGGACAAGAGAGAGGCTGAGGAGTGGTGGGAGGAAGATTGAAGGAAAGATGGCAGAGAGAGAGAGAGAGAGATTGGGTCTGTTTTGTGAAAGGACTTTGGTGTAACGGATTCGGTGGGAATTCCGTTAAATTTGAGTTTTTTCAGATGAAATTGTTTCCAAGATTTTCTTCTTCGTCTTCTTCTTCCTTCCCATCTCCTCTCTCTCTCATCTTCCTATCTTTTTGATTTTTGTAACGTCTTCTTCTTACCCCAAAAAAGGGTTGAATGTGTGTACTAACCTTCTATCGTCTATGTTCGATATAAAGAAAATCTCAGACAGTTGACTTTAAGTCATCTATTGGTCCCATTCTTCTATCTTTTTCTGCATCTCTCCCTCTATCTATCATTCACATTTCATTTCTGTCTTCATATCTCCTTCTCTCTCTCCCTCTGTTTATTTCATTCTGTTTATCACTCTCATCTTCTCCATCTATTTATCTTTGTTTTTCCTTTCCTTCTTTTTCTATCTCCTCTTTTCCTATCTTCCTTTTCTTTCTCTCTCCTTTCGCTTTCTCTGCACTTTCTTGTCTTTCTCTCTCTCTTTTGATTTCTTTTTGTTTATCATTCTCTTCACTTCTCTGCCTCTCATTTCTCATTTTTCTCTCATTTTTCTTTTTCTCTCATCACTTTTTCTTATTCTGTCTTTATTTTTATCTTCTTCTGGCTTCCTCCTATTTTCTCTGTCTCATCTATCTCTTTTTGATCTTTCCTCTCTCTTCTTGGTTTATTTCTCTTCCTGTCTTTTTCTTTTGATTTCTTCCTGTTTATCTCTCTCACCTTCTCTCTATCTCTCGTTCTTTTTATTCTGTTTTTCTATCTTTATTCCTTTCTTTACCACTCTCTTTCTCTTTTTACCTTTCCCATCTCTTTTCCCAACGTTTCTTCTTCTTCTCTCTCTGTTTCTCACGTTTCCCCTTTTTCCCTCTGTTCTCCTCTTTCAGTCTGTTGTTGCTTTCTCCTTCCATCTTTGTTCCATTCTCTCCCTGCTTCTTTTTCTTCTTCCTATCTTCCCGTATCTTTACCTCCTTCTTTCTCTATTCCTCAATCTCTCTCTTTTAATTTTTCTGTTTCTCCCTCTTCCTTCCTGTCTCTTATGGGACAGATTTTAAAGCGAGACCATTCAGCCTTCCTCTCAAAATTTGGGGGACGAAAAGTCATTATCGTGAGTGGGAGAGATCGACTCGTGGTCTTAAAATTCAAAACAAGTTCGATAAAGAGGAAAGAAAACAGAAGATAAAGAGGAAAGACGGATCAACGAGAGGATAAACTTCATGGAAGATAAATAAAACAAAAGATTAGCATGAGAGGAGGAAACGGTGCGAAAACCTCACTCACTCTCTCTCTCTCTCTCTCTCTCCGGTTTTACTCCTCGTTACTCTTATCTTCTTTTATATTGTGGTCTTGTCATCTTTTATCTACTCTACATCTCTCCACTTCGTTTTTTCATGTTACTTTATGTCCTCTTTTAATTATTTCATCTATTGTTGCTTTTTTGTTTCGATTTTTTCTCAAAATCTTCTCGGATTTTCATCTACTCGTCTCTTCTTCTCTTGTTTTTGTACGTTATGTCTGTCTCTGTATTGTCTGTTTTGTTTTTTGAATTACCTCTCATCTTCCCTTTTCACCGGTTTGTTTAGTTTTTGCCTGTTTTTTTTTGTTTGTTTCTTCTTTCTTTTCTTTAGTTTGGTTCTCTGTCTACTCTTTATGAGGTCTTCCGCTTCTGTTTTCTGTCTTTGACTTCAAGGTAACAACTTTCTATGATTTTGGTGTTGTTGACATCTTACTCTATAAGCTGTGATCTTCTGGTAGGTGATTAGTGAGTAGATTTGGAAAAGTAGATGAGGGTTTGGTTTTGGTTTGTCTTCGACGTCTCTATATTGGTACTGTTTCTACTTTCTGTCATCTATTCTGCTTTATTTCTAAATTCCTTTACTCACCTTCTGTTTCTTTTTTTCTTGTTGTTCGTCTACTCTTTTGCTATTTCTCCCTTTCTCCTAGAATTTCGTCGTCTTTTTTGTTGTTTTGTCTTTTCTTTCCCGCTGTCTTGTTATCTTCTTCTTTCTTTTTTTCTCTTGAGTTTTCTCTCCTCCTCTTTTTCTATCTTTGTTTCTTTTTATTATTATTATTTTTCTCTTTTATTTAATTTTCCTCTCTCTCGTTCTCTCTATTGACCTCTCTCCTTCTTTCTATTGGTTTATTACACTCTATTATTTTTTTCTCATTCTCTCATTTCTCTCTCTCATTAATTTATCTATTCCTCTTTATCTCTTCTTTCTGTATCTTTCTTTCTTTCTTCATCTTTTCCCGTTTTCCCTTTTGCTCTCATCTATCTTTCTGTTTATGTTTTCTATTTCTTTCTCTCTCTTTTCCTATTCTTTTTCTCTTCCTATCTGCTTCTCTCTCTATTTATTTCTTCCTATTTATCGTCTTCCTCTATTTCTCTTCGTTCTCTTTCTTTCTTCCTCTTTTTCTTTTGTCATCCTTTTCTTCTTTTCTGTCTTTTCTCTTTTCTTCTATCTGGCTTTTTCCTTTCTATCACCTTCATCTCTTCTTTTCTCATTTCTTTCATCTCTCTCTTCCTGTATATCCCTCTTATTTTTCTCTACTTCTCTATTACCTCTCTTCCTCTTTCAACCTTCCTCCTTCTTTGCCTTGACAGAATAGATCAGTTTCTAGAAAATTCTAGCCAAAGGAAAATTTAAAAATGAAAAGAGGAGAAAAGACAAAAAGTTTCGTCGTGTGAACGTGTCTCAACCGTTCATCTTCTCCTAACTTCCCCATCTTCTCTTCCTTCTTCTTCTTCTCTCTCTCTTCGGGGAAAAGTTCAAAGGCCATAATTAACCGAGTTGTCGATTTCCTCGCGTTATTAAAACCTTTCCGAGGTTTAATCATTTTTTCTGCTTTTTAGTTTTTAGGCGCGATCGTCTTTTAACCAGATTCTGGCTCCAGTTTCAGAGTAGATGGTAGGTCGATGTCATCTTCTTTGGGTTTTTGAGGTGGTTTTTGGGTTGGGCTTTGAACTTCTTTGCATCTTCCAGGTTGTTGTTCTTCGTTTGCTTCTTTCTTCTTCTTCTTCTTTCACTCACTTTTGTTCTCTTACCTTCTTCTTCTTCAGCTTTCTTTCTGGGTTGTCTAGTGCCGTTCTCTGTCTTGCTTCCCCTGGTTTTGTTTTGTTGTATTGGTCCCATGTTTTTGGTTGTCTTCTTGCTTCCGTCTTCCTTCAAACTTCATCTTTTCGTTTTGGAGTCTTTTTGCTTCCTTTCTTGGGTTCTTTTTGGTGACTGTGTTTTTCTTCCCTTCCTGGTCTCTCATTATTTACTTCCTTGTTTATCCTTCTTCTCTTTTCTTTCTTTCCCAGTGACACCATCTTCTTTTAAACCCATACAGCGTCTTCCGTCATTCATCGTTTCCGCTTTTGTTTTCTTTGTTCAGAAGACAATCTCATCATCTCCCTATTCCCATTCATTCTCATCGTTCTTTTTCTCACGCCTAATCACGTTCGCGTGTAACAACCTCCTCCGATCCAATAATCCTCAATCCGAATGCGTTTCGCGTCCCCGAACGGTGATAAACTTTATTTTCCCCAAAGTTTGTTTTATAGCGGCATCATTTCCATCCATCCATCCGGAGGAAAGATAGAAAGGACATAAAAGAAGAAGGGTAGTACGAAGAGAGAGAGAACGTAATTCGTGAACGGTAAAAGACAAAAGAAAACTTTTTTTTTAGTCAAAAAGAAAAAGAAATCGGAAATTGAACTGAGAGTGAATAAAAAACGTTCGACTATTTCCGGTTTTTTATTTGTTTTTCTACCTCCTCCCGCCCCCGCCCTTCTGTCCTTCTTCCTCTCTTCTCTCTCTCTCTCTCTCTCTTCTACTTCTCAACTTCTCCATAAAACCGTGTAATTTGACAAAGCCAATCCATAAAGTATAAAAATTTACGATTTTACATCGGGACAGATGGCAGAGCGTTCATCACGTGTGTCGGGGGGGCCCCCCGTGCCCCTCCTGTCACGGACCTCTTGTCACAGAAACGAGTTTTATCGATTTGGCTTATGATAGTGACACCTCGTGATCCGCCATTTTGTTTATTACGCTCCAAATAAAAATATAACTGGAAGAGAGAGAGAGAGAACACACCCCCGCCTCGTGCCAGGTGGAGTAACGCGCGCCTAACAAACAGACAAACGGTTTTTGTTTTAAAGTAGCCAAGGGATGAAAGCAATGGGCGGGGAGGGACGGGGGGTGGAAATCGTCATTAGCGTCTGCTTCATTTCACGCGATTTCCGTTTTCAAAGCGAACGGTCATCCTATTTAATTAGTTTTCAATCAGAGGGAATAATTTGTCCATTTCGAGACGGGGGGGGCGGTAGGGAGAGGCGGGGTAGTGCGGGACGTTTTTTGGAACTTTTCGGAACAGAAAACTCGTTCAGTCAATTAGCCCGGAACATTTTTATATTTGAATAACATTTATTTGCATTAAAGCAATTAACGGGGAGATCAGGGCCGGTGTAAGGGCGTCACTCTGTGTACCGTGTCATGTTCTGTTTGAGTTGTTTATGTTCTTCTTTTCGGTTTCCCTGTTGGAAATGATTTTCGCGGGGTTTTGTTTTTTATTTGCATTTGAAATTTTTTTGAAAGCTCACTCTGAATTTGTTTCCTTGGGTTTGGAAAAACTACCATTCATAGGTTATTTAAATGCTGTTGTTATACTGTTTTGCTAAGCAGATCTTTGAAATTTCTAATCGTGCTGCTGCATCCGAGACTTTTTAAAAAGTTATTATGAAAGTCTCTCTAAATTTGTTTTCTTGGGCCTGGAAGAGCTATGATTCATCGGTTATGGATTTTTAGAAATGCTGTTGTTATATTGATATGCTAAACAGAAATTTGAAATTTTTAAACCGTGCTGCTGCCTTTAAAATTTCTTTTCCTTTTTAATTATTTTGAAAGCTCTCCGTGAATCTGATTCTTTGGTTTTGGAGGAACTATGATTCATAGGTTAAGTTGGCTTGTTTGAATGAGTTATTTAAATGCTGTTGTACTGTTTTGCTAAAACAGATAAAATGTCGAGCCTTTTTAAACCTATTCAGAGCTTTCTGATTAAACCCATGACTTTTAAAAACTGTCTTCGAGCTTCCTTGAGCTTTGGACGACATGTTCGATGATGAGTTTGTCCTTTTGGGTTTTATATTTGCTTGTGTCCGTTCCTCTGTCTGTGTTCCTTTGTTGTTGTGCTGTTTGGGTTGTTTCCTCTTCGCATCTTTGAAATTATTTTTATTTTTCTTTCTTAAGTTGCTTGTCTTTTCTTTTAATATATTGACCAGCTACCCCTGAGATTGTCTTGAAAGCTCTCTGAGATTTTTTTGGGGGGTTTGGAAGAACTATGATTATTGGGTTAAGTTGGGTTGTTTGGGTGGGTTGTCGGATTCTAGAAATGCTGTTGTTATGCTATTTCAATAAAACAAATGAAATTTTGAGCCTCCTCAAACCTATTTAGAGCTTTCTAATTGAACTCATGACGTTTACAAACTGTCTTCGAGCTTCCTTGAGCTTTGATGATGAGTTTGTCCTCCTCTTCCATTTGGCTTTTGTATATTTGTTATCATTACCATCTTCCTTCGTTTCTTTCATCTATGAATCAGGTTGTATCAGTCGTTCTTTGTCCTAATTATGCTGATTATTACCTCAGAGGCGGCTGCACGGAACAGAGATGAACTGGAACCACTTCCGAAGATTCTTCAGCCACGAGGTCTTTCGTCTGTCAGGTTGCCTTTTTCCTTCCATAATTAAACGAAGGAGCCGGTATCCCCATTTCTGATCACGTGACCGAAGTACTGAAGTTTTCGTCGTTTGATGCAAAGGAGAACTTCCATCTCTTTGCTCATTCGACGTAAGACTTCGCGGTTCTTGACTCTGTCACGCTAGAGCCATCTCGAATGCTTCCATCCTCTTTTCGAGTGTTCTGGTAGTGTTACCGTATGAAGGACGCAGCGGAGGATCCGGTTCTGGAGAGGAGGGTAAGAAACCTAATAACACTAAAATAAGTAAATGAATTCGGAAGAGGTAGAAGGAGTGGAAAAGGATGAAAGGAAGGAAGGAAGGAGAAGAGAATTAAAATGGCGACGGAGAACAAGAAGAAGGAATTCAAGTTACCTAAAATGGACGCGTTTAAATGGTAATTTGCCTCCGACTTCATGTAAATTAAATGACAAAAAAGAAGGAGAAAAAAAATTTTTTATTTTGAATAATTAACAATGGGAATGATGCATGAGACGAAAACCGGAGAAAAAAAATTAAAATAAATAAATAAATAAATTAAAAGTGGTTTTTATTTAAACGAGAATGAAAATGGCGGACGTTTTGAACATTTTTTTTCCTTCTTTCTTTCGGTTAAAAATTAAAATGTCTCGATTTCGAGTCTTGACATTAATCGCGTTGTCCTTTTTTTTCTTCTCCTTTTTTCATGTTCTTTTAAGTTGGCCACACTGTAATTATCTGATTCGGGTTGGAAGTAAAGCAACTAACCGAGAGAGAGAAGACGATGGTGGATGCTGGTATAGTAACTGAAGATGTTTTGGATTCAAAAACAAATTTTTGTCCGAATTTGATCCGCCATTTTGTTTTTGATCAGGGTGATGTGTGAACTCAGGGGAGGTCACGAAGATAGGTTCAGTTGGCTGTGAGTCGACTTGAAGGTCGTTTGAATGGATTCGTCGTGGCAGAACATGACGCGTCGTTGTTATATATTTCACGGGTGTCTCCGACGTTGTAGGACTTGTCAGAGTGATAGTCAGGTAGGACAGGTTGTGCTATGTAGGATGAGTCTCTTGTCTCCCGTGATGGAATGCGGAAAGCAAAATGGCTGTGACGGAGTCGGATTGACTTGACGACGACGATTTTCAAGAGCGTGTAGGAGTAGAACTCGTTAGCAACTCACGATTTTGACTTCTTTCCACTTCTTCTCGTTGGTTTGGGTTAAAACTACAACCGGAAATGAAAAACCTGAGCTAGGCTGAGTAGAATAAGATGAGTGAGAGAAAGAATTCAACTGAGAAGGAACCAACTACACCAAAAGCTAAAGGAGGAAATAAAGAAAGAAAGCAAGCAGACTCAAACCCATCAAAACGAAAGGAAGTTCAAATCCCTTACCCCGGTCCTGATTCTAAATCAACTGCTTAATATAGTAGCAAAAACCCAAGCTAAGCACTACCTCTGACGTCATATCGGAGGACCTAAAAGCTCCCAAGAAGTCTACAATCCACTCCAACGATTTGATTCCTCGATCGCTATTCGAATTTTATCAGATCCAAATTCACCTGCACCCTTAACAGACAGAACAAGGCTCTCCAAAAACACATAAATCCAAAAACCAAAACCACCCCTTTCTGCTCAAAACATCCCCTTCACCGGGGAACCTCCTCCGGAAATCTCACCAAACACCAACTCGGACCTTTCATTTGTCACGTCTCGAGTCTGTTCATCACCTGACCGAGCCTGCAACATTTATTTGAATTCCCGTGTTGATATCCTTCGGGGTATTTAAAAACCACCCTTCGCGCTCTGCTTTTCTTCATCCCCCCTCCACCCAACCACCCCTAAAAACAAGCTTTCCTCAGTGGACCTTTCCAATTCTGCTTCCAACTTCACTTGGAAATGGAGTTAAATTCATTTTGTCAACTCTGAAAGGTTGATACGAGAAGACTTATTTCATCCCTTAGCTCCCAGACAAAAGGAAACTACCCCCTCAATAAAAAAAGGCGGAAAATTTAAAAAATAAAAAAAGGAAGAAGGGCAAAAAATAAATTTTATTTGATTTATTCGAGTTTTTTCACTTTGGAAAACTATTTTTAAAAAATAAAAAGTTTTTAAATGAAATAAGGGATGAAATTTTCACCCCCTTAAATTGTAATTTATGGGGCCTCCAAGCCCCTCGAAATTCCATTTTTATGCGTACGCTTCTGAATATTATAAATAATTTATTTTTTTTCTTAAATTTATTTTTTTAGTTTTTCTGCCCATTTTTTGCCCAACTTCGTTTCCGGGTTCGTTTTCACAGGTACAGACTTCTGGTAAGGGGCTGAAGGAGAGGGGTAGGTAGTGCAGGAGGGGGTGAGAGTGAGGGGTTGATAATTTTCAATCTTGAAGACTTCACTCTGATGTAGTTATTGATTCCTCTTTACTTAGTTTCCGTATTTTGGAAAATTTTTTTGTTGTCAAATTTTTGACTTGAGCTTTGGGTTTTTGAAGGTTTGAGGGTTGGCAGGTACAAAATCTGAATGAAAAGATGAAGAAGGTGGACTAATACAGGTTTTGATTAACCCAGATAACAGAAGCTCTCAATCCAAGTAAACAATTCCATGGAGCTTTCGAAAGGTTTGAAAAATTGTCTAAAATTTAGGGCTTATCGAAACGCTCAGTTTTTTGGTGTACACTCTCAAATGTTTTTATCCTTCGATGGTCAACCAATTTCAGTAACCCATAAACCCATTCAAAGAGTCCAACCCATAAATCAAAGTTCATTCAAACCCAACAAACTCAGAGAGCTTCGGAAAGCTTTTACCGATTCTCTAACGCTGAGAACGCTAACAGAGAGATAGAAGGTAAGAAGCAAAAAACGAAGAAGGTGAAGAAGGAAGAATGGTCGCATAAACAACCAAAAGGAAGTGAAGGTAGAACAGACAGACACAATACCTGAACATTAGTCAGGTACCGAGAGGAACAGACAGAAGTGTTAGACGAGCATAATGACCATTAAGCGCTTTAAAGCGAACTTAGTTGCGGTTAGGAGTCCATTCCGTAAATGATGATGATAGTCTCTCGACCTTTTAACCATCCTCAATGACACCCCTGAGGCTGTCTTCAGGTACTGTCTAACCTTTTAAAACCTTCAAATTTCAAGGTTCTAAAGACACCTTTCTAATGATTTTTTAAATATTCACCTCCCTCCCGACGGAGTTAACCCAAACGCAGACTACCATCACGTCGGAAGGTGGTATCACGGTCTGGAAATCCGTTCCAGGATCCGTTCGCTCGTACCTGACGCCACATTAAAAAAAAACCTGAAATTTATAATCCGAAGCTCACTTGAGGTGCCAATTTATTTACAGCTCCATAATTAGCCTTTCTCTCGTTTATTTACGATGTGTACGCCTGCGTAGATGACTCGGAGGTATCCACGGTGCATTAAACGCAATATTCCAATGGGACCATAAACGTCACGAAGATGGTTCGCGGTGGTAATTGATCACCCCCTGGAATTAATTTCCCCAAGAATGATAATTAAAAAGGTTGAGGTGAAAATTGGCGAAGTCACTGCGCGCCTTTCGCGTCTTAATTAATAAATGGCTAATTATATCGGTCGTAAATCTGTGCGAACCTTGATTTAGTGCCATAGCTCCTACCCCGATACCTGAAACCCTTCTCGCCCGGCCACCCGGCCAACCCTCCTTTTGTCCTTCTATGAGGTTCTTTGTCTTTTGCCTCCACCGTCACTGTCTCCTCCATTGTGCTTCGCCTCTTTCTTTGTCTTTGTTTTTTTATTGTTTTCCTTCCTTCTTTCGTTTGTTCAAAGTTCGTTTTGTCTTCCTTTGTTAGGCGCGGAGGTATTTTTAGGTTTGAAAACAGCCAGCGGGTTTGTTTTTATGAAGATGTTGTAGGTTATATGACGTCTGGAAGCTTGTGGGTTGGGATTTTGATTGAAGATGGGTTTAGGGAGGATGTGGGATGTTGTCCTCAGGCATTAGCTACGCTAAGAGATGGTTAGAGAAGGTTGGCGACTTCACGAATTGTTTTAATTGGTCGAACTACTGTCTCTGGAGGCTTTGAAACGGTTGAAGGTTGATCGGTGAGTATTGCAAATCCTCGGAATGTGGAATAGTCAGGTAGTAACAAGACAAGAGTTGTCCAAATAAGCAACCTGCTACACACGACCAACTATCATTACAACAGCAATCATACTGTTCTACCCTCTGCTCCGTGACGTCATCCATTAATGCTCACCATAATAGCAAGCACCATATAACAAAGTCATTTCCCAGCTACTACCACCACAGGACCCTCTCAATCCCTCGATACACCAAACACCTGGTGCGCCAACAGCACAAACCCATCCAACAACCCGCCTCTAACACCCGTAACCACATCCCAATCAATAGACTCATTAAACAACCAAAATAGAAAAAAGAGTTTCGAAAGCCAAAAACCTCATCTGTTCCACTTGAAACGGTGAAAGCTTTTTCATTTCTTCCACAGAAAGCTCTAACACACACACGCTCGCTCCTTGTCAAGGTCACCCACCTCACTGGGTGGTCTCAATAATCATGGGAACAAGGTCATTGCTCGAAGCGAGCACAACTTTAATTGAGCTTTCTTTATTCGCCTCTCTTCTTTTCTCCCTTATTATAATAATGCCTTCGCTTCGATTACATCACGCGGCGGAGCTTTCGAAAAGCTTTCGAAAATCCCCGCCCGCCGCAAAGACGAAATAAAAAAATAAATCAATTTAAATAGAATAAAGAAACGTCAGCATTAAATTGGAGTCGAATTATTGTTAACTTTGAGACTTAAATGTAGCGAGGAAAAAGAAAATTTTCTCTTCTTCGGAGAGCTTTCGACGAAAAGACAGAAGAAGAGGAGAAAGAAGAAGAAGAAGCAGCAGGAAAAAAGAAAGTTTTAGAAAATATTATTTTTTCTTCTGGCGTGCTTTGAAACTTTTTTTTATCCCAGCAGATTTTTTTTCCTGTTGTAAAAAAATATTTTTTGTTTGTCGAACGGTTTTCTTTTCTCTTTAGGAGAGCTTTCTGAAAAATATTAAAAATCTGCGAAGAGAATAGATGGAGAGGAGAGGAAGGAGGAGAAAAGATTCGCAAAATTTGTAACATATGATTGTTGGAGGATGAAGGTAGCCAATGAAAAACAACATATGAAACAACAGAGCTTTCGAAAGGTTGTTCTGATTCTTAAGGCATAAGCTCGCTGCAAAAATTAGGTTCCAGGTACACGTAAGAATTTAAAATCAAATTGTCTATAGTTTAAAGAAGGTTTAGGAGGGTTTTGAAAAATCCCAGAGAGATTAGAGAGCTTTATATAGCTGAAAAACCAGAAGCTTTTAGTTGAACTGTGCTAAAAGCCGTCATCTTCAGTAACCCATAAACCCATTCAAATAGGCCAACTTAACCCATAAATCAGAATTGTTAAAAGCATAAGAAATGATATTTGTAAAGCTTTCGAAAGCTTTTGATGATTCTCGAAAATTTAGAATTAAATTAGAGACATCGAAATCCTATGTTTGTGATATATACTCTCAACTGCTTTTGTCCTCCGATGGTCAAGTAATATTGGTAACCCATTAACCCATTCGACGGACTTAACATAACCCAGGAATATAAGTTCTTTCAGACCCACAAAAACATGACAGAGAGCTTTCGAAAGTTTTTATTGATTCTCTCATCATGAGATTGTCTTTGACTCATCGTATACACTCTCAACTGCTTATATCGCTAGACGGCCAATCGCTAAAGCACATCCTCTAAAGCTCAAGAAAGCAATACACCAGTTTACAAAGCTCATGGGTTACACCTAAAAGCTCGAGATGGGTTTGAGTGGGTTAAACTCTTAATTGTATTAGCAAAACAGCATAACGACAGCACTTTCAGTATCCAACAGACCATACTTTGTGTGAGAGGAGAAAACCTCGTGCTCACCTGCCAGCCCCATACTGATAGGTAGCCTCGAGCTCACTCTGGCCAGGACAACTATTCTAATTGCCTAGAGACAAGAAACAAAAAAAAGAGAGAAGAGAAGAGAAAAACATAAAAGAGAAGGAAGAGAACAAGAAAGAAATCTAACAACTCACAGCAGCAACCCATCCTAACCCAAAAACCAAAATTTTTCTAAACCCAAGTAGATCCATTCACAGAACTTTCGAAAGCTAAAAAGAAGAAACAAGGTACACAAAAACCAGCAAACTAAAATCAAACAAAACGGAGAAAAAGAATTCAGACATTCGATAATAAACACCGCATGAAAATGTAAATGAAGGGAACGTAGCTTGAGGCCATAGTTCATCAGGTAGATGCAGAAATCGTTCGGAGAGTGATACCGTCAAAAGGATATCGGCCTAGAATATCGAGGAGATGTCAGGAAACCGTTAATATTACCCTTTGGTGTGGAAAAGATGGTGAATGCAAAAGAAGAAGAAGGAGAAGGGAAAAAAAGCAGGTTGAGGTGGAGGCAAGAAAAGAAGAAATGAAAAGACAAAAGCGAAAGTGTAATCAGGGCCGTGTCGATAATTCCCGAGAGAGAGGGAAGGAGAGGAGGAGGAGGGAGGGAGGAAGAAGAAATGCAGAGAATGTCCTTAATGGAGAAGAATCAAAAGTGGAAATGGTAGTTTATTACAGTATTGTCCGTTTTAATTTCGGGTTCAAAGTCTAACGGACAGAAAATTAGTTTCCGAAGGCGGTCGGTGTGTCCCGAGCCTCTGTCATTTTTATAATTGAACTCTTCCAGTTGACTCCAGGCAGTGTTCACGCTCCTCGGTACGTACCTTAAACCAGTTTGCTCGTCTGAAGGACTTTCTTAGAACGAATCTGTCTCGGGGATATTTTTCGAAAAGAAGAAAAAAGATTTCATGGGAACCACAACCGCCGGCGAATAATTAGGAAAACAAAATCGAGACACCCCTGCTTTATGGTCTCTTCTGTT
>JADMLL010000362.1:0-11564 GCA_016920875.1 Columbicola columbae
ATCAATGCACAAGAGTATCGAATACTATCGAATACTATTAATATATTTTTTAGGTCCTTAGATACAAAAGTAAACAAATACACACAACAATCATTTATCCGCTATGCCACATTTATGGGGCTATCATCCTACGTACCACAGATTCATTTCAAAAAGTAATGCACACTTAGAATTTATCAATTAAATAATAATATTTCAGTTTTTGAGAAAGTTTCAAAAATTTTTCCTTATTTTCATTTTATTTGTTGAATCGTGGGATCTATTTATTTATTTATTTATTAATAATAAGGTTTTTCTCTGAATTTTCCCTATTTTTCATAAATATTGCACACTTTTAGTTTAAAAAGGTTTTGTCTTTTGTTTCATTTAAATTAAAAATGTCTAACTTTGATTGGCTCCCCTCTCTTATTTCATAAGTAATGCACAATCGTTTGAAATTTTTTACTCAGGAAAAAATGGAGGCTCATTTCAAAAGTAATGCACACTAATTGTCTTTTAGACATTTTTTTTACTTTGGGACTGCGCATTAACATAATTAATTTGTTGACGTATATGTTTCGTTTAAACTGAAGATTTCTAGATTTGATTGACTCTTTTTCTTATTTCATAAATACTGCACAATTGTTGGTAACACTAATCTTTAAGAATAACAAATGGGGACTCGTTTCAAAAGTAATGCACACTAACTGTTTTTGGACGTATTTTTATTTGGGAACAGTTCTGGTGGTTCGTGTCCTGGAAAGACTAAGTCATTTGGTTGTACTGGTAGGAGAGGAACATCCTCCTCCTCCTCTGATTTGTGTTCTTCTCCTGATGTGGGCTGGTGGGAGGAGGGGAGAGCTGTTGGTTTGGAAATTTGAGTCAGAATGGGTTCGTGTCTTCTGTAAACGGACGCATAGTCACATCCTTCTGCTTGGATTGATGGATCGGTCAGTTTGTTAGTGACCGTAGGTCTTGTTCTCTCTCTCTCTCTCTCCTTCTTCTTCTTTTCTTTCTTCGAACTTTTTTTCCCAGAGCAACCGGGAGTTGGTCAAGGATGTCATATTGTTATAAGTTTATTGAAAACGGATTAAACCTCGGCGTCTGGTTTTACCTTTTAAGTGCTCATCCCTTAACCGGACCACCTTCCTTAATTGGCAATCGGTCAGTGACTCCTGTTCTCTCCTCCCTCTCCTCACTCTCTCTCTCGTCCGTCCGTCTGTCCGTCTGTCTGACTTATCAGATGGGATATCTCGTCAATGGTAATCAAATGTTACGCAACCGTTTTAACCGCTATTATGTTTGCTTTGAATCGAACCATCGACGTACCTGATTTTCTTCTCCTCATCACCATCTTCTTCATCTTGTAGTCAAAAGATGGCTGGGATTGTTCCTCTTAGCTTTCGCTGACTTGTTTAGCTCATCCGCCTCATTTTTCTGTTTTGTTTGTTGGCTATGAAAAGAGTTTGTCACGAAATGAAAGGAGTTCTCGACTCCTTTTGATGTGTGTGTGTGTGTTTGTGTACGATACTCGCATTTTACTTTCTTTTCTTGTGTCACCGAGTGAAATGAAAAATCAGGCTGCGATTAATCAGGTTGTCAGGTTTTATAAAAGCGGTCGACGTGTCGTCAGTTTTGTGAAAAAGTCTTCTGTCCATGTCCTCTCTCTCTCTCGTCTTCACTTTTTGTGTGAGTGTGTACGACTGTGTCGCGTGCTCGTTTCGTGTCTGATACACACTCTTGGGAACATTCCGTTTCGTAATGACTCTATTACGACCGCCATTTTGTTTTTAATGGCAGTACCTCCTTGTATTAGGATCGTTTCATAAATATTGCACATATCGATCCCTTTGTAATTAATTTTTCATTGGCCTCCAGCTTGTTTTATTAGAATGTCATTTCATAAGTAATGCACAGATCTATGACTAATTATTGTCCTCTTACTATGTAGTAGTATCTGTTTATAAAAAATTTCCCGCCATTTTGGCTTAACAAGAGAATTTCCTTGCATCCTTCGACTTATTTCATAAGTAATGCACACTCTTCTCACTATAATTTTATTTATTTGAACTCACTTATACTAAAGCTTTGTGAATATTATTCATTTCGTGAGTAATGCACGCTCTCTCTGTAGACATAATTCCAAGAATGACGCTCTGTTTTGAGAAGAAATATTTCATAAGTAGTGCACACTTTCATGTGGAACTGTCTCCTTAAATGGTGGATTCCTTCTTTCGCTTGAAGAAGGGAAAGGGATGTACACCTTTGTTTACGGTGTTGGCAAGAGTAGAACTCATTTCATAAGTAATGCACAGTGTCGTAAAGGCTTTTGGTTTATAAATATCCTGTACTTGTGGGCAAAACTCATACAGAAGAATACATTTCATAAATATTGCACACTTCATGGAGCGATTGATTTCAAAATTTTTGCACACTTTATGGGAAAATTAATTTCATAAATAATGCACAGTTTTATAAAGGTTGTTGGTTAATAAATATCCTGTACTTGTGAGCAAAACTTACTCAGAAGGATACATTTCATAAATATTGCACACTTGATGGGGAGATTATATTTCATAGAAATGCCACACTTTCCTGAAAATTTCATTTCATAAATATTGCACACTTGAAGGTTATATTTCATGAATACAGTACAGTTTTTTGAAGAATTCATTTCATAAATATTGATGGATGAGATTCATTTCATAAATTCTGCACACTTGATAGGAAATTTTTAAATAAATTTTGCACACTGTGTGAAAGACCTCTTTTCAAAATTATTGCACAATGCATAGGAAAATTAATTTCAAAATTATTGCACATTTGATGGGGAGACTATATTTCATAAATACTGCACACTTTTCGAGAGATCTCATTTGAAAAATATTTTACAAAGTAGAAGATTATATGTCGTAAGTACTGGACAATTTTTTGAAGAATTCATTTCATAAATATTGCACAGGGTGCGAAAGACCTCTTTTCAAAATCATTGCACACTTCATGGAAAATTCATTTCAAAATTATTGCACACTTTATGGGTAAATTCATTTCAAAATATTGCACACTTTATGAACAATTTCATAAAAAACATTTCAGAAATATTGCACAAATTCATTTCAAAACATTGCACACCGTGGGAATTTATCTCAAAACTATTGCACACTTTTTGGAGAAATTCATTTCAAAACTATTGCACATCTCATAGGGAAATTAATTTCAAAATTATTGCACACTTGTTAGGAAATTCATTTCATAAATATTGCACACTGTGTGAAAGACCTCATTTCAAAATTATTGCACACTGTAGAAGATTATATTTCATGAATCCTGCACTTGTTTTTGAAAAATTCATTTCATAAATAACGCACACGTTTACAAAGAATCTCAAATAACAAGTGTTGCAGAGTTTTTAGATCGGATTTGTTTCATAAATAATGCACACCTTTCCGTTTATTTATTTATTATTTATCCGTAAATTATTTATTTCATTGAAATGGAGGAAAGTGTTCATGAACTCATTTCGAAAATGAGGGGATAATCAGTTTCATAAATAATGCACACGAGGTATTGTTTTAATAGACTTTGCTCTGTTAAATGACCGTTGTATTCCATCGGAATGCCTTAGGAGAGACGTGTCATCTTATTTTCGTTTTATCGAATTGAATGGTTCGAACGGGTTCGTTTGGATGCGAAAACTTTATCGTCCTTCATTCAACTGATTTGCAAACAATAAATTCACTTTCTAGAGCGCGTTATGCGGGGGTGAAAAGTCTGGAGGTGATTATGGAGGTTTGTTTCCCCGTAGAGGGTGGAGGGGGTGAGAGAAAATGATTAAGTGGAAACAATTAAAAGTCTTTCCGCCATTCTTTCATTGTGAAAAACTTTCTCGGCCAAGTGTCTTCTTCTTCTTCTTCCATGAAAGGTGGGCGAAAGGTTGGCGAAGGCTTTCGGTTTCATTGACCATTTTTGGAATCATTTTCAGTCCCACGGTCTTTTCTCTCTCATTCACATCCATCCACCTAAATGAATTTCGATTTTCATTTTTTTAATTAATAATGAGACGTGTCGACATCTCGTTTTGTCATCGTTGTGTTTGACTTGGGTGGAGGCCTTTGATTGATTGATAGATGGATGGTGAAAGGGGCGAAGGTGCGCGCTTTGGAAAGCGTAAGCGTGGCTGCTCGTTCCGTAGACGTCGAAAGGTTATCGTCTGAAGAAAGTATCGGATTAGAGCAGATACGATCCTGCTGAAAGAGAAAGGTGGTGATAGAGGCGTTGATGCGGATCAGTGGCGGGTCTAACCGTTTGGAATTTGAATTAGGTTCAGATTGAGAGGATGCATTTTAAACTACCTCAGGTCGTCAGTTAGTCACGTGACTTTGAAGCGATAAATATTTATGAAAGTGTGCATTACTTTTGAAACCAGTGCTATTTTTGGCAGCGCTATAAACCGTTTTGGAAGTTCTATTCCAACACAACATGACTTTCGTATAGCTTAAACCCCTCCAAAATGACCAAATCGTGTAAATTGTAGTCACTTAGCCCACTACAATGACTACAATATGTTTATAAGGCTCTTATAGAGGCTCATTAGAGTGAGATACAAACTACTTCCAGGATTTTTATAGTAGTCACTTAAAAGTAAAAAGCAAATCCTCACTACAAACAGGGTTGGCTCACTAATTACTGGCATGTACTGGGGTATATACTACAGGAATTCCTGGTGGAACTACTGGATAGTGCTATATGCTAGAGAGACCAGAGAGAGATAATATGAGATTTGAGAGAGAGGGAGAAAGGATTTGGTCATTTTGGAAGGTTTTATACTGAACGAGAGGTCCAAAAGTGATGCTGTGTTAAGATTTCATTGTGAAAATTGTTTAAATCGTCGCCAAAAATAGCACTCGTTTCAAAAGTAATGCACAGTTTCATGAAGATTTAAATTTAAAAATATTACACACTTGTGAACAAAACTCTTATAGAAGAATGTATTTCATAAATATTGCACACTTTATGGGGAAATTAATTTCAAACACTTTTGGGGAATTCATTTCAAAAGTATTGCACACTTTATAGGAAATTTATTTCAAAATATTGCACACTTTATGGGAAATTTATTTCAAAAGTATTGCACACTTCATGAAATTCATTTCAAAAGTATTGCACACTTCATGGGAAATTCATTTCAAAGTATTGCACACTTCATGGGGAAATTCATTTCAAAGTATTGCACACTTCATGGGGAAATTCATTTCAAAAATATTGCACACGTCTTGGGGAAATTCATTTGAGAAGTGTTGCACACTTTATGGGAAATTTATTTCAAAAGTATTGCACACTTCATGGGTAATTTCAAAAGTATTGCACACTTCATGAGAAATTCATTTCAATACTATTGCACGCTTCATGGGATAATTCTTTTCATAAATATTGCACACTTCATGGGGAAATTAATTTCAAAAATATTGCACACTACAAGAGATTATATTTCATAAATTTTACTCACTATTACTAAGGATCCTCTTAACAAGTAATGGACGGAATGCGGAAGAGTGAGAGATGGAGTATGGTAGGTTGGATTTCCCGAAGGAAGAGATTTCCCGGGAAATCATCCCCGAATCAGAGTCCGCTGCTCTTGCCTAATTCCCATTTAGCAATTATTATAAAATCAAAATACATAAAAAATTGTAATCTCACCATCTGGAACGGTGAACGGATCGGTTGGTGGACCCAAGTAAAATTGACCAAAAATAGCGAATCAACAAACGGCTTATGGGTCGTAACCTCAACCGATCAAACTGCGCAATTCAACTTTTTTTAATCGCGAAATTGTCGTCGAAATCATTATGCCATCATAGTTTGGCCCTCCCCTCCCCTCCCCTCTCCTCTTCCCAATAGTCGAAGTGGAAATGAGGACGAGTCAACAACTTCCTGGGCTTCTGGACCCATGACGGGGAGCCGACGACGACATCTCTTTCCTGATTTGCTATTTGCGGAATAGTTGCCTTCATCTAGGTGGCTGATCTCAAAACCGGAAGTTGGACACATAGCTTTCCGCGGCTTTTTCCCATTTCAACCAGAAGAGGAGATGAAGGAGGTGGACGAGTAACACCCGAAACGGATGTTTGAAGTATTAATTTGACCTCCGACATTTCGAAATCGAATTTTCTTATTATTAATAGAAAAAATTAATTAATGGAAGGAGCGATTTCGATTTCTAACGAATCTCCTGACTCAAACGGAACAAAGTTTCGATTCGGATTATTCATCTCTGGGATTTTTGACTCATCTTCTTCTGTCATTCTCTTCGGGTTGCGTTGTCCTCCCAGACCCCGGATTTGGTTTCAATGGGGTTTCTTGTTGTCGTTGTTGTTGTTGCGCCGGTTAATAAATTTCTCTCATCGGACAGTTTCGATAACCTGCGGTTATTCAATTTAATTTAATTTAATTACGCAATTAAAAATGCCTGAATTACGTAAGAAGAGGGTTACGGGTGTCGCTGGTGCGGATCAGTAACAAGTGACGATGGTTCAAGGATCGAGTTTCCGGTTGGTGGAAGCTGTCGTCGTGGGTTTTGTAAAACAGAAAAGTTTACCTGGGGATTTGTCTGTCTACTAGATAAACAAGAAACGAGAGAGAAAACCTAGTTTCCAGGCTCAAGGTCGTGGTAGTTTGTCCTGCCTTCGAGAAAAAACGCGAAACAAGTTTTGTAGTGCGAACTAGGCAAAGTGGCAAAAGGTTAACAGTGCCCCTCCTGGATACACGACGAACGCTTCCATCCAGAATCCGTCAGCTTTCATTGAGTGGGTGGGGAGAGGGGGCAAAACGAGAACAATCGTAGTCGGTCATGCTGAAATTCGAACTGTTCCCCTCGACCACCGATTTTTAAGGCACGACAACTAGAACTAGAAACGACCGAGAGGAAGTAAAAGCGGTTGGAGTTTGTTTTTTGTTGTCGTTTTCTGGTTTTCACAAATCGAAGAAATTGTCTCACGATAAAAATGAAAACGGTTTGTGAGGTGGGAGAGTGAGAGAGAGAAAGACAAAAACGTGGCTTTAGAATGCGGGTTCTCATGCTCGATTCGTAATTAATACCAGAATTACGAGTCCAAATATGGCTGTAATGAAAATAAGTTTTGTAGTCGTCGTCGTCGTCGTTGTTGTTTTATATAAAATCTCCCCGAAAGAAAAATGGCGGATTATAAAATTAGTTAAATCATGTTCGCCATGAGGTTAGCCGCCGACGACGACGAAGACGATACCTGTTTTTAGCTTGAGCCGTAAATATAAGGTACAGGTTTGCAGGTATGTGGGAGAAGTTGTTTTAATTTCACAATTGCATAAGGCAACGAGGATGTTACCGGTCTTAATGCCACGACTGTTGACCTATATTAATCATAGGTCGAGTGTCCTCCGGGGCCCCGTTTTATTTTCCACCCAGGCGGATTGGAAATGGGGTCATTGGGAAGGATGAAGGGACATTGTTTCGGATTTGACAAACGTGGGTCGCTTTTTGAGTTGTGTCGTGGGCCAAATCAAACGGTCTCGGCTTGAGCCTGTCATAACACGGGCTCGTTATTGTCTCAGAGAGTTGTGCGTCGCTTCCGGATCGTTTGGAAAGACTCGGAGTTACGGAGGCACACACGCACAAGTGAATAATTAAGATTATTGTTTGTGGAAGAGAGGACATGTGTGTCGTCGCGTCGGACGGTAGTAATTAAGGAAATAGCAGCAACGCGGATGGTTTTGTAGGTTTCCGAACCTGAATATCGAATATGGCTCGTGAAAGGCAGTAAGGATTGCGAAATTATGTATTCTGTATGTGTTTGGGTGTGTGCGCGGTGGAAATGGGGCCCATCGTTCTTGCCACTTTTACCTTTCTTTTCCTTACTAGAATCCACATTCTAAAGCCTGTCTTTCTATTAAAAAATGGCGTCAAAATCTCTTTTTTTGGAGAGTTATACGTTCCGTGAGGAGTCAGGGGCCATTTGGAAAGCCCAGGTCCGTCGATTGGATGATTTGGCCGAAGGGTTGTGAAAGGACTTGAAGCTCTCGGCCAAACTTGTTTTCGAGGGTTTTGATATTGTCAGGTTCGGATTTGGTTTCCTGACTTTCATCAAGGTCTCTTGCATTAATTCGAAAACGATTCTTCTCTCTTAGAACAGGAAAAGAAGGAATTTTTCGTCGAAACGTGATCACACATCATCGTCTTAACATCTCATTCATTCCTCCTTTTGTTACTCATAGTCAGGTACGCGAGGGAAAAGAGACTTCCTTCTAGCCTGAGTCAGGATTTTAAGGTTGTGTGAAACTCTCGAGAACGAATTCGTCTGAGTGGTGTGTGTGTGTCATTCATGATTCTCGGTTTAGGTTTCCTCAGGGTCACGTAGTATCCGTTCGATTAATTTATTTTAGGCAGTCGAAAATCGGTTGAAGGGCTGGTGGGCTGGGAGGGGAGGGAATTGTTGGGATTCCTTTAGCAGAAGTGCAGACATGAAGAAAAATTTTTGAAGGTTATAGTTTGTGCAAAATCACTCAAAGGAAAGTTTTCTTTGGCACCTCAACCACTAACGAGCTCCGAAGAACTGTTATGACTCAGCTTATCTCTTCACGAAGCGGCGGATTTGAAAACGACTTACGGATGTCATCGTTTCTTTCCTGCCAGATCCTGCCATCCCCAAATATGGTTAAGAGTTTGACGAAGAATTTTGTCACATTTTGAAATGGGTGATGGAAGCGGTGCTTTAGTCTCCCAAATCTCTCCCGAGAGAAGATGGAAATGGGTTTTTGAGTCTTTCCGCTCTTTTCCGAATTTCCGACTCGAGATGAGCTCTTTCGGATTCCTGGCGTCGAGTTTTTGTTTAGTTTGTACGGTTGAGACACTCGACGGACATTTCAATTAAACAAAACAAAGATTTTCGGATTTTCGTGACACCGTGAGCTCGAGTCTTCTGAGCGCATTTGCCGTTATCTTGGGAAGCTGAACTGATGACCATTAAACCGGATATCGTGGTTCCGTTGGCGTCTTTTTCATAAATATTGCACACTTTTATTGAGAATGTAAATGAGACGTGCTACATAAATAAAGCTCACGTTAGTCTCGTGGTGGTTTCCCCCTGGTGGTGGAGTTTGAAAACAGTGTTACTACATCGGGACGAAATTGATTTTCGGTAAAAGTGTGCAGTACTTTTGAAATGAATTTGAGACAAAATTGTGCAGAAGTTTTGAAATGAATTTCCACTCAAACTGTGCATTACTTATGAATTGACTTTGAGGCAGAAGTGGATAGTACTTTTGAAATGAATTTTCGGTTAAATAGTTTGAAATAGTTCCAAGCTAAAAGTGTGCAGTATTTATGAAAAATTTTTACCCTGATTGTGTGCAGAACTTTTGAAATGAATTTAAGATAAAAGTGTGCAGAAGTTTTGAAATAAATTTCGAGCGAAACTGTGCAGTACTTTTGAAATGAATTTTGGTTAAACAATTTGAAACAATTCCAAGCTAAAAGTGTGCATTATTTATGAAAAATGTTTTCCTAATTGTGTGCAGAACTTTTGAAATGAATTTAAGATAAAAGTGTGTAATACTTTTGAAATGAATCTTCGATAAAAATGTGCAGTACCTTTGAAACAGTTCCAAGATAAAAGTGTGCATTATTTATGGAAAATTGTTACCCTAATTGTGTGCAGAACTTTTGAAATGATTTTGAGGCAGAAGTGTGCAGAAGTTTTGAAACAAATTTCGACCGAAACTGTGCAGTACTTTTGAAATGAATTTTCTGTTAAACAATTTGAAAAAGTTCCAAGCTAAAAGTGTGGCTCATTTATGAAAAATTTTACCCTAATTGTGTGCAGAACTTTTGAAATGAGTCTCAACCGAAATTATGTGCATTTCTTGCGAAATGAGATTGTGCCATTATGTGTGCATTATTTATGAAACGGATTCTGACCTGAAATATCCATTAAAACGAATTTGTACAAGTGTGTATTATTACATGTGTGCATTATTTATGGAATGAGTTCGATCGCAATAATTTGCCAACAACGAGTATGCTGATTCAGTGTTCTAGAATGATACTGGGAA
This sequence comes from Columbicola columbae, assembly GCA_016920875.1. NCBI lineage: Eukaryota > Metazoa > Arthropoda > Insecta > Psocodea > Philopteridae > Columbicola > Columbicola columbae. The sequence continues at coordinate 10,063 of JADMLL010000362.1, forward strand.
GAGGTGTATACCCTTCAAAGGCTCTCAGAATCTTTATTAATCAACTACAGAACACCGGCAGCTGTATTGATCACCTACTACATCACTACATCTTGGTCAACCAAGTTCCATCGTGTTCGGACTGTTTGTGGGCTCTGAGTTTCAAATAAGGTAGGTCGATGTAGTAAATGCCTACAACGAACTACAATAACCCATCATGGTGCCACCTGTACCAAAGATAACTGACGTGATCCCAGAACAGAAGTTAGCAAGAATAGACTCGAAAGACTAATCAACCAGGCCTTGAAACACTTCCTCAACAGATAAACAAATCCGCATGGAAAGACCTAAAAGAAGCAGAAGTCACAACAGAAGGAGACACAACACAAAGACCACCAGTTTCTAGGACAAACGGACCAAAGACTGAACGACAGAAAATTAAAAAATATCATCAGAACACCAGAAGAAAGAAACGGTCGAATCCAACATAGTTCGAATATGGAAACTTGACGTGTCAGCAGACAAACCAAACAGTTAAACCGAAATATCTATTAATATTACTGTTAGTATATACTTAAATGAAACAATTAATAGGAAAAGTAATTTGAAAAGACTTCCAGCAGGTATTCAGTTGTAGTGGATTTTTGTAGTCACAACGAAAACGACGTCATGTTTAAATTATTGTTTGAGCACACCCACAACTAAAATTCTTCCGCGGCAACAGGTTTTGAAGAGTTTTTTATTTTTAATTCGGGTAGATAAAAGTAAATTAACTTCATACTAATTGTCGACTTGGATCAAATTAATTCCAATCTCGAAATTTTTGCGACGGAAACTAATTAATTTAATCATAAAGAAGGAGAAGATGGAGGAATTTGCAATAATTAATTGAAAAATTTTTTTTTTCCTTTTTTTTATTTTTCAAATAATTTTTGTCTACAACGTTTTAATTAACGCTAAGAATTCGGAATTTATGGAAGGATTTTCGGTTTATTATTATTAAAAAGTTATTTTCAATAATTATTTTGGTCTCGTGGTTTCTGTTACCATTTAAGGGATCCTTACAAAAAAAATTTGTTGTCGGGGAGCGGCCATATTGGTGGGAATCCGTGCCTCCTGGATTTTTCGGGTTCTGAACCTCACGGCGGTTGTTTGTCACCCTCCCCTCTAGCGGTGAGTTTGGAAATTCGATTTTTTCCGTTAAGAAGTTGATTCCAATTTGGGGTGTGCATTATTTATGAAATTATTCGTTTCTTGGCGTGCAGTATTTTTGAAATGAATGTCTGGTAAAAGTGTTTATTATTCATGAAACTATTCCTTCGTGGATGTGCAGTACTTTTGAAATGAATCCCCGGTGAAAGTGTGCATTATATATAGAAGTATTCCTTTTTTGGTGTGCAATACTTTTGAAATGAATATGTGAAGAGTGTGCAATACTGAAATAAATGCCTGGTAAAAATTGCTATTTTGAAACGAGTTCGAAATAAATGTGTGCATTATTTATGAAAAATTTTGTTCCGAAT
>JADMLL010000366.1:0-16628 GCA_016920875.1 Columbicola columbae
CATTAAAGGATTTCTTTTACGCGATTTTACTTCGCCTACCTTTAAATATTCATTTTGATTCGCGGACTCTTTGCTCCTTCTTCCGCGAATCCGGCTAAGAACAAAAACAAAATTTCCTGGCTAATGCTAAACCATGAACATAGTCCCATAGCCTTTTCCATTTCATAAATAATGCACAATTAGGGCTATGATTCGTTTTCAAATCAAATCTTTAAGGGCGGCGGGGTGGAGATAGAGGATAGGATATAATGGACCCGGGGTGAAAATGGCCTAGACAAGAGATTTGGTGAAAGATAAAAATATTATCTGGTGCCGGGAGCTCAGGAAAGAGCACAGATGTTGTGCGGCGGACAGAAATACGAATTCATGGTCTTCTGAAGTTAGGTTCAAGGTTTCCTTTGCTAGAGAAGCCCTCTGTTTTCTCAGAAATACTTGAACTCGACACTTGAGACCGTCAGAGATCTTTTTATCTGTTACGTAAGTTAGAACACCACGTCCATCTATAAAAGTAAACTGTGCAATATTTATGAAATGAGGCCTTCAGGTAGTGTGCAGTATTTATGAAATAAGCTCTCTCCGAGTGTATTTATTACTCCACTTTTAAATAAACTGTGCATTATTTTTGACACGAGAACTTCAGGTGCTGTGCAATATTTATGAAATAAGCCCTCGACATGCGTATGAATTACTCCATTCCTAAACAAATTGTGCATAATTTATGACATGAGCACTACAAATAATGTGCAATATTTATGAAATAAGACCTCAACAGGTGTTAAATCATTTATGAAATGAGAGCTTCAGGTGCTGTGGAATATTTATTTTAAAAAATCCTCGACAGATCTGTGCATTATTTATGAAATAAGCACTATAAGTAGTGTGCAATATTTATGAAATAAGAAGGTCAGGTGCTGTGTAATTTTTTAAAAATACATCCTTGACACGTCTGTGCAATATTTATGAAACAAGCCTTCAACAGGTGTATGAATTACTTTATTCTTAAACAAACTGTGCATTATTTATGAGATGAGCACTATAAGTAGTGTGCAATATTTATGAAATACAAGTGTTAAATCATTTATGAAATGAGAGCTTCAGGTGCTCTGCAATTTTTATTTTAAAAATCCTCGACAGGTCTGTGCATTATTTATGAAATGAGCACAACAAGCAGTGTGCAATATTTATGAAATAAGCTTTCTACAGTTGTGTGCACTACTTTTAAAATAATACCTCTCCCACGAAATAATTATTTAATGAAAGTGCACAATATTCGTGAAAACAAATCCAAAATGGCTCTAAAACCTCCTCTCCCACCCCTATCATCCCCCATCTTTGGTATTTATCTACACGAATGAACACTTCTAAGTATATTACTTATGAATAAATAAATAAATAAAATAGCAGAAGAGAGAAAATGAAGTAAAAACTTTCTGGGAAACTTAACAAAGTAAAAAAAAAATTTTTCTTAAGACCGGGAAATCAAAGGAGGAAGTAATGACGCTGTTTCTTTCTTTATCTTGAAGAAAACGCTCGTTAAATTTTATTCTCGTCGTTTTACAACAAAATACCAAACGAATTATGTACAGGGTGTGATGTTAATAAGCTTACATAAATAATTTTCCTCTTTATTGTTCCAAGGTAACTGCCACCCGTCACCAAGCTCTAGACAACTCATAGATAGCCCGGCTGGGGGTGTAGCAAATAGCTGACAGAACAGAAGTCATTGTCAGGGTAGCTAGAAGCTAAGAGTGGTATGAGTCTAGCAGTTATATCAGTCATCAATGAGGGATGCTGCAAAACACTGGACCACCAATCACGATAAAACACAAAAGCGTGGGAGGAGGAGGAGGAGGAAAATTCTTTGCGTGAATAACAGGCAACATAACGAATCACACGTGCACTGTATCGCCTTCCGATGACCCATAAACACTTTCCGACAACAAAAAATTATCTACGAATAAATAAACCATCATTAATAATAAATAAAAATCAAATCGAGCGTGGTATTAATGGATTCACCAAAAACTACAAAAACCCGAATTCGGTGGGGTCCTCCAACTTGGGCCCTCAAGCAACATCTTTGGACTTTCCAAGGACGTTTTAAGGCGCCACTTGGCGGATGCCTTCGAGAAAGAGATCAAAATGGCGTAATTCACCGAGAGATAATATAAATAAGAATTAAAAATTGTTCAGGTCTTTATTCTATTAAGACAAACAAGACACGCGCAAAAGTCAGGCACTCACACTCGCATTCGCTTTTAAACCTTATTTATGGCGGAGGGAAATCGGAAATTGATTTATTAACAACATGGGTTTACCCACTCGTTTGAGGGTCACACATTATTGGTCTACATATCCCGAAACGGACCTTGGAAAGGAAATTACATATAAGCAACACAACACACACAAAACGACACGCATGACATTTTGAAAATCCTCCTGAGCCCCACTTCGAAAGGGCTCCTTCTTAACATCTCCTCCTCGGTTTGAACCAACTCCTACGGTTAGTTATAACCTATAATAAGACTCATTTTATGGTAAATTCAATTTTTAATAGATCACCCGGTCCCCAGAGCTAGAGCCTGAGTCAATTTGATCCTATTTCGTAACGTTTCATTTCATGTCTCTCCTCTTTACATAACGTTATGAGAAAAAAAAATTATTTCCATCATTAAGTCTCTGATTTAAGTGTTGAGTCAATTTGACTCCACTCTCTTACGTATATTTCGTATCTTGTTAAAAACAAAACTTATACAAAACGAGCCCAAAACAATTTATACCAGATCGGAAACTTCCAAAAACTAGATTTAGAGACTGAGTCAATTGGATTCTACATTTTAACAGTACAATCTACAGTAACTCCACATTTTACTGTAAAAACAAAGCCGATATGTCATTGTTTTCACTTTTTTTGGTGATAAATTTATCATATAAACCCATCTCCGGCCATTTTGTTTTTGCAAAACCTCAATTTTGAGTCAAATCGACCTACTTTTAGCTCGCTCTAATACGCTTTCAATTCCACTCCGTGAATCCACTGTCGATTAAGCCTACACCACACAACATTTATCAGAATTTATAAACGACGAGAGAGCTTTTTCGGAAAGATTTCGTTTCATAAATATTGCACACTTTTAGTAAAAGTTTATCAAAAAAACAATCCACATTTTGGGAAAGCATTCGTTTCATAAATATCACGCACCATTTAAGTGTCGATTATATGTGTGATAGCTATTTAGATCTGCGATGTATATAATTGCAATTTTAAGATTTCATAAATATTGCACACTTTTATTTAAAGTCCATCAAGGAACAATACGCATTTTATAGAGAATTCATTTTATAAATATCACACACCTTTCAAATCTCGATAATGCGTATGATAAGTGTTTCATATCTTTAGTGTATGTGAGTGCAACTTTGAGATTTCATTTCATAAATATTGCACACTTCAGTAAAAGTTCGTCAAATAGACAATACACATTTTTTAGAAGAATTCGTTTCATAAATATCATCACACTCCCTTCAAGTGTCGACCCCGTATAACAACTATTTTGTTTGAAGTGTACATGACTGCAATTTTAAGATTTCATTTCATAAATACTGCACACTATTAATGTATCGATTATGCGTGTGATAACTATTATGCCCATGTATATAGTGTATATAAGTGTAATTGACAGACTTCATTTCATAAATATTGCACACTCTTAGTAAAAGTTTATCAAATACACATTATTGAGAAGAATCCGCTTATAAATATCATCACACTCCCTTCAAGTGTCGACCCCGTATAACAACTATTTTGTTTGGAAGTGTACATACTGCAATTTTGATTTCATTTCATAAGTATTGCACACTTCAGTAAAGTTTATCAAATAAACAAACAAATTTTGAGCAGAATTCATTCCATAAATATCACACACGTTTCAAATCTCGATAATCTGTATGACAACTATCTCGTGTCTATAGTGTATTAAGTGCGATTTTGACATTTCATTTCATAAATATTGCACACTCATTGTAAAAATCCATCAAGTAAATTAATACAAATTTTTGTAAAATTTGTGTGTGCGTCGTTTCATAAATATCACACGCAAGGGGCGATTATGTGTGATAACTATCCTACGTGCATAAGATTCCATTTCATAAATACTGCACACTATTAATGTAACGTTTATGCGTGTGATAACTATTATGTTTATTTATATAGTGTATACAAGTGTAATTTACAGACTTCATTTCATAAATACTGCACACTTTAGTAAAAGTTTATCAATAAACAATAAACATTTTCGAGTAGAATTCGTTTCATAAATATCACACAAGAGTCGATTATATCTGTGATTTCTACTCTATGTGTATAAGATTCCATTTCATAAATACTGCACACTCTTAGTAAAACTTTATCAAATAATAGCCCCACACATTTTGGAGAGGAATTCATTTCATAAACTAACCCTGCAAGAATCGATTATGTCTGCGATAACTATTTAAGTCTGCGGTGCACATAATTGCAATTTTAAGATTTCATTTCATAAATATTGCACACTCATAGTAAAAATTCATCAAATAGACAATACACATTTTAGAGTAGAATTCGTTTCATAAATATCACACAAGAGTCGACTATATATGTGATACCTATTTTATGTGTATAAGATTCCATCTCATAAATACTGCACACTCTTAGTAAAACTTTATCAAATAATAAGCCTACACATTTTTGAGAGGAATTCATTTCATAAATATCACACACTCCTCAAGTATCGATTAAGCGTCTGATAACTATTTTGTTTATATGTATACTGTATAAGAGAGTAAATTTTTGCCATTCCGACTGTTATTCCTATCGATTGTTTCGTTTGTATATCATCGATTGATCAAACTTGCTTTTGTCAAATAAATAAATAAGTAAATATTGCGCACCTTGATAAACGTAAACAATACAAATTTTTAACAAGGATTCGTCTCAAAGAATCCAGCACACTTTTGCTCAGAATCCATTTCATAAATACTGCACATTTTAAGAAGAATCCATTTAAAGAGAGCTAATAACCGAATCAATGAGAGAGGTCAAAATGATAAAAATAAATTTTTATAGAATTCATGTTGTTTCAGACCACCCACACTAACGATAAATCAGGTCGTACCTGCAACAACCATGTGTGATTGTTTGGTTTCAAAACAGATCACCCGATCCATGTAAAAGGACACAAAATGGCGGCAGATGGTTACAAAAAACACCAAAAGCAAGATACTCATTAAAGCTCACCAAACCAACCAAATTTTGAGCTTCAAAAAAAAAACTTTTGGGAGGCAGCGAAGATTTTGAAACAACCAAAAAAATTTGGTTCAAGCCCTCAAGAAAATTTGATATTTGAGAAGATACACCACAAAAACAACACATGCCCGATACATAAACATAACAAAAAAAATTTCGTATTTGGAACAGTTCAAACACAATCCGGAAACAAGCCTTACACGATTTGTTTGCCGACCATGAAACCTTTAATCAGGTTCGGTGGCGGGTAGGAGGAGATGACCAAACAACCAGCGGTCGATTTATAACCAAACCAATCGGTTAAAACGACACCACGAAATCATTTTTTTTGTTGTTCTGTTCACCTCAGCTGGTTTCGACATGTTAAAACCTGCTCAAAAACTGCGAACCTGTTTCAGTTACCTTGTTTCGGACAAAGAGAATAGAGAACAATTCAAATCGGACCAAAGATTATTTAGTGCTCTCAGACGAGCAGACCAGAATTAATTGTTGAATGGTGGAGGAGGAGGAGAAAGATGGCCGAAAGAGGAAATTGTTTCCTCTCCCTCTCCAGAGGAGATTTCGCTTGGAATGGCGTTACCAAACTCCAGATCCGAAGATAAATCTCGAATTGAATAATCTCTATTGAAAGTAGGTTACAGAAACATGTTCTTTACTTCATTCTTCAGCAACGTTCACGAGAACAATGTCAACATAACAGCACTCGACCATTTGCGAAAACCTTTTCCTCCGTTCTACCCAAAAGAGACAAAATTTCCTCCACAACCAACCACCAACAACTGTTAACCCTTTTTCCTAGCCGATATTTAATCATCTGTCACTTCATAACAACAACAACAACAAACAACAAAGAAACGGTTCCTTTATCGAAATTGAAATAGTTACAAATGACTAAAACAAAAATTTTCGCTTTGTTTACCTTTCGAAACGGCGTTCGTGCGTTCGTGTATCACAAATACCAGTCACAAAATAACAAAACAGAACAAAATCAAAACAAAACACCACCACAATAAACTACCATCCTGAGTTAAATAACCAAAAACCGAAAAACAATTTCAAACACCGTCCAAATCAAGATGGTTTCCGTTTCATAGAACACAATATCAAAATCAAAATTTTTTTTTAAATTTTAAATTGCACTCGAAATTTATTTATATTTTGGAAGAAAAAAAACTTCAACTGGAACAATAACCCGTACCCGTCGGTGACAAAGTGAGCTAACCCGAAGCTGGCTGACTCTCAAGCCTGAACGAGTCACTCCTCTTTGGTAACTCGTCCTAACGGTTCGTTAAAAAACATTTTTACGTTGAGCGATAGCCCAGAACCAAAACATTACAACTCACATTTGAATTAAAGGCCAAATTTTTTTTCCAAATCCAAATTTCAAGATAAATAATAAATCAATCACACTTAACTGTAGTGATTTTATGTTATTAATTAATAAACAATAATTATGTAAAATTCGTTTTGGTTTGCTTTTTTCGCGAATAAAAAGATGGCGGACGCAGTAAAAAAATTTTTTTAAACTCCATTTCCGGTTATTTACTCTATGACCATTCTTGAAAGGGGGGTTGGTATCTTCAATGACGTCATAAGAGAAGATTTGTGTCAGCAGTTATTCAAAACTGATCTAAATAAATTTTAAATTTTGTTAGAAGAAATTGTTAATAACTTTCATAAATTCTGCACACTTTAAACGATTTAAATTTTAAATTTTTGGCTGAAAATATTTTAACTATGGCAGCCATGTTGTTCCCTTCAACTTTAAATCCCTTTTCCTACTCAAATATTTTTACGATCCCGTGGAGATTTTCTTAGATGGAGTCGTTAATATCGATGAGGTTTCATAAATACTGCACACTTTTTACCGACTTAAATTTTAAATTTCTTGTTGAAAGTACCTCTCCACTCGTTGTTTCAACTTTGGCGGCCATTTTTGGCTTTCTTTTTAATTTTTAGAAGTAACTGAGGAACTCGTAATGAATACAATGAAGTAATAATAACAATAAACGAACTTTCATAAATACTGCACACTTTAACTGATTAAAGTTTTAAATTTCTTGTAAGAAATTGTATTTCCATCTGATTTTACAATATTGACGGCCATTTTGTTTTCTTCAAGTTCGAGCTTTTTCTTACTCAAATAGTTTTACAACCACTTAGGGATTTTGTTAATAATTTTCGATGAGGTTTCATAAATACTGCACACTTTTACTGATTTAAATTTTAAATTTCTGGTTGAAAGTACATCTCCCAACTTTGGCGGCCATTTTGTTTTTCTTCGGCTTCAAACAAATTTTTAATCATTTATTTTTACGACCACTTGAGGCATTGGTTAAAAGAGGTACTTATAATAATCAGTGAGTTTTCATAAATACTGCACACTTTAACGAATTCAAATTTTAAATTTATTGTAGAGAAGAAATCTTGTAAGGATCTTGTAGAGTTTTAGAGGCCATTTTGTTTTCTTCAAGCTCGAGCTTTTTTCTTACTCAAATATTTTTAAAGCTCTAAGAGGATTTTCTAAATAATATTCGTCGAGGTTTCAAAAATACTGCACACTATAACCGATTTAATTTTCAGATTTCTTGCACTTCTACTCGGTTTTTCAACCCTTCACGGCCATTTTGTTCTCTCCAACTTCAAACCTTCTTTTACTACAATTTTACATGTAGTCGTTAATAACTTTCGATGAGGTTTCATAAATACTGCACACTCTAACCATCAATTTCATAAACAATACAGTTTCATGAGGGATGCATGTCAGGAGTAGATCCCAACTGATGTCAAGATTCTCACCCGCATCAAACGGGAATTCATTTCATAAGTGATGCACACTCAGAGGAAGAATTTATTTCATTAATAATGCACAATCACTAAAACTGACCTCAAAACTAACGAAGAGTTCAAAATTAACGCGCATCTCTACCTATGAGTATCAGTAGCGATCCATTTCAAAATAAATGCACACTTACAGCACTACCCTACAAACGTTTTTTAGATTTGACTTTAGGAAAGCTAAATAAAAATGGTTTCTATGGGTGTGCATTACTTTTGAAACGAATCCCACCTTTAAGAGGGTGTCAGTTGTGTAAAGAATTATTCGCGAGGTTACTTATGAGGGATTCTTCTTTAAAATGGACCAAAATCACCGTTTGAATGTCTAAAACGACTTTCATCTTATTTAAGAGCCAACATGGTTTCGGTTTCGGTTAAAAAGGATCAAAATTACTTTTTGTTCAAAACGAAACTATTTATGCGAGTTTTATTACCGAGCAGAAGAAAATTCGAGTCTAAGTAATGGCTTTCCATAAACCCTCAAATTTTATGTCTCAATTACATAAAGGTAAGTCGCCATTTTATAACAAAGTTTCGGAGGTTCGTGTGTTACGTTAGAGTCGATTTGAAAATTCCTTACTCAAATAAATAAATCATTCACGAAGAGAATAAATAAAATGAAGAACGTACCTTAATCAAGGAAACAGGTATCGGTAAATCAGTTAAAACGTTTTGATTCGAAACTCCTTCTTTCTACCTTTGGAAGCGGAGCGCTATCTTGCGAGAAGTTACGTGCACAGTGCACCTAGCCGTTAATGAAGCCATACACGAGCGAACCAAAGTCACGATTCGCAACTGCAGTCTCGGACCAGCCAAAACAAACTGTGTTTCCCAAATTGCCTGAGAGTGTTTCCCGTTTCGGTGGGTAGGTGGCGTTCACGGCGGCGCAGAAACACAGCCGCTCTTCACTCCATTTTTCCTTTTTTTCTAAATAATTCACCTCTACAAGAAGAAATATATAGAATGAATCCGAGTCTGAATGACCTCGGGTAAGAGGCCCATGAATTTTTACGGTTTAAGGGCCCAACCGATTAAAGAAGAAGAAAGCTTTCAAGAAAACTTTCCGGGGTGTAAGTTCGCCCTTAAATAAAACTCACCGCCTTCAAATTAACCTTTCACATCACTTTTTGGTTTTGAAAAATTCCCAACGACAGAAACAAGGCTCCCCACTTTCACTGTTGCTGTTGTGACCGAAATAAATTCCTCCTGAAAGTGTGCAGCCTTGCAAACTGATCGACATTTATATCGTGACCACATTTCAAAAATAACGCACACAAATAGGAAGTCTTCTTTAAAAAAATTATACAAACGAAGGGTTTCGTTCCAAAAGTAATGCACACTCGTGGCCTGACTTCCTTCTATAATTACTGCACATTTTCATGGAGTAAACAAAACCTCAACAACGCCAATAAGTTTCCGTACAGGAAAGTCTCACATCATAAATAATTTTCATTGAACAACAACTCATTTCATAAGTATTGCACACACTCAAATCAATACCCTTTTTCACCCTCAAAATAGAAAAATTATTACACGATTTCTAGAGGGATTCGTTTCAAAAGTAATGCACAAGCGTACCACGAATTTGTTTCGCAATTATTATAAACAAATTCCCCCTGAAAGTGTGCAATAATTCTGAAATGACATCCCCGTCAAAATGTGGATTGATGACTTCATCACAAAAAGTTCACAAAAGCGAGGTTTATTCACGAAATACATCTTACCCATAACTGTGCATTATTTTTGAAATGAATTTTTCATGAAAACGTGCATTAGGTATGACAAATTCTGTTTATAAGTGTGCAGTAATTTTGAAATGAAGAAGCTGTCGATATTGTTCATAACGTACGCAACAAATTCTTCATAAAATCGTTGAGCAACAATAAAATTAATTCTTCGGAAAAGTGTGCAGTACTTATGAAATAAATTTTCTTCCTCACCAACACGAACTCGTGAAAAATTCTGATTTCATAAGTCTTGCACACTTTTAAGAGAAATCGGTTTCACAAGTATCGAACTATGTACACTTAAAAGCATAATTTCATTTCAAAAGTACTGCACACTTGTAGGAAGAACTCGTTTCCTAAGTGATGCAAATGAATTCCTCTTGAAAGTGTGCAATAATTCTGAAATGACATCTTCCACCCATAACTGTGCATTACTTTTGAAATGAATTATCCATAAAACCGTGCATTCATTATGGATTCTGTTCACGGGTGTGCAGTAGTTTTGAAATGAAACGTTCCTGCTATTGTTCAGAGAGATTCTTGAGAAAAGTGTGCAATACTTATGACATGAATTTTCTTCTTTACGAACACGCACTCGTGAAAAATCTCATTTCATAAGTAATGCACACTATCTTGAAAACAATTGCCTAGAATGAATAACCTTACATTTAAAAGACATAATCTCATTTCAAAGTACTGCACGCTTTGAAGAGAATTTCAGTCACTACAGCTACGGTATCTCTCGGCGAATGTCACCGCACGCCACTGTGCAAGAAAATTGAAATGTCTCCGTGTCGTAAAAATTTTTATTTTTCCTGATAAAGAAACTAATTAACGTGGAAAAAGTTTTGTGGAACTTTTTGTGTATTTAATGTCATTATTTCAAACAAAATGGAAGTGACACGAATCTGTGACGAGTTTTATCAGTTTTCTACTTCCGGTTTGTTTTGTTGTCTTTCACGTCTGTCACGGATACGTGTTTCCTTGGGTTTTGAAATTTTTTTTTTTAATTAATATTTTTATATTAATAATAGCAGTCCTGCCAACCGAATTTTTAAAAATGTTGGATTAGAAATTAAATTCAAGGTCACAATGTCAATTTTTCTTGTCGGTCTGTCTGTCTGTCTGTCTCTGTAGTTAATGTTGTATTTAATTGATGATGAATTTCGCTGCATCCCGATTCGATTTTTGAATTTTGGCGGTAATTTCAAAGTGAAGAGTTCATGAGGATGAAGAAATCAATCCTCGGAGAAATCGACGGAGATGTCGTTTCAGAATTATTGCACAGTTTCAAGCGGAATGCATTTGAAATACTTACTTCCTACAAGTGTGCAGTACTTTTGAAATGAGATTATGCTTTTAAGTGTACATAATTTGTTCGATACTTATGAAGCCGATTTCTCTTAAAAGTGTGCAAGACTTATGAAATCAGAATTTTTCACGAGTTCGTGTTGGTGAGGAAGAAAATTTATTTCATAAGTACTGCACATTTTTTTCCAGAATGTATTATTGTTGCTCAACGATTTTATGAAGAATATTGCGTACGTTATGAACAATATCGACAGCTTCTTCATTTCAAAATTACTGCACACTTATGAATCATACCCAAAACGACTACTTCCTGAAAATGTGCAGTACTTTTGAAATGAGAGGTTTATATGACCCTTATGAAACCTATTCCTCTCCTTCCAATGGGTTACTCGTGCCTCTCTTTTTATTCTTTCTGGTCTTGGGCCATTCTTGTCTTATCTCCAACGTTTTCCAACATCCGTCCACGTTCTTACTGTCTGTCTCCTCTTTTGTCACCTTACTCTTCCCCTTTCCCAAAGCTTCGATTTTATCCTCCCTTCCCTCCCTGATCCCGATTTCGCTTCCCGCTTTACCTCCATTTCACAGGTTCTTGCCACCCACCTGCATGTTGTGAATGCCTCTCCCACTGTCTAGCCTTTCTTCTGACTGTTTTTGCTTTCCCTTCTCTCCACTGTCTACCTTTCACTCTCTCTGTACCCAATTTTTCTGTCTCTTGTCTACCTGCCTGCCCAGGAGAGGCCGGGCTTTCCTTCCGTCTTGCTAAAACAGGTACCCACTACCCCTTTTAGTAGGTAAAACCCCACACTACCTAGGCCACCTTCCCAGACGTCTTTGGAAGGTTCCCTCACTTCCTCTATAAAAAAAACAAACTCATTTCATAAGTATTGCACACTTGCAAGAATTTTAAAAATACTCAACAAGTCTACCCAAAATTTATTCCGTACATCATAAACAATCGCAACATTTTATTTCAAAACTATTGCACACCTATCAACAGATTTCCTATCGTAACTGATAATGAGTATGTGACGCTTCAAAACCGTGCAATATTTATGAAATAAATTCTTAAATATAAATCTTCAGGAAAATGTGCAGTAATTATGAAACTAATAAGAATATATAGTCCCCGCTTAAGTTCAGAACTCATTCGTCTGTGTTCTTCGTTAACCAGTTTCTGAACTTCAGCGGTAACAGTACATATAATATATATAATATCTTATAAACAAGGAAAACTGAAACTTTTGTAGACCAAACGCCACTGTTTCTTGTACAAACTTGCAAAAGACTGAAAACCTTGAACAAAAAAATTTTTGTCACTGTTTAGAAATACTAAGTAACTGTTACTAAAGATGGAAGTTGAATAAAAATATCAACCAATCACAGATAGAGAAATAAAAACAAACAATTTATTATTATTAATATTATTATTACCATTTAAAGCTTTGTTTCCAAATAATTATTATAATAATGACTCGAATTAATGTCTGGCTAAACAAACATGTCGGGGAGGAGGAAGTTATTGCACGATTCAACCGCTGACCAAGGATCGAACCACACCATCAAAATCCTGCTGAAGAGAAGGATATTGATGATGGCGACTGATCAAAAACCCCAGAAGCAAAGTGAGCTTTCTCCTACAGAAAAGCCGCTTCCAGGGAGAAACTTTCGAAAACCCCGAAGACCTCCTCCTCCTCCTCCTCTCTAACGCCATCTTGTCACTTATGCAAGAAAAACATATCCACGCGTGGTAAATATGATTTTAAATTGATTATTGATTAGTGATTTACTTATTTGATTAAAAAAAAAAGAAAATGTCGTCGCGATGACGACATATACACACACAACACAGACAGACACATACATTTGCTGACTCACACGTTGAGCGATACGCATACGAGGTAGCGTTCGAACGTATGAGAATGCCTTCCGATTAACATTTTTAATTTACACCTTTCTCTTCGGGCCTCCCCGCTAATTTCCTCGATAAGTCCAATTAACCAAAAATAGAAAATGGGCCACTATCGTCTTATCTCCTGATTAACTCGAAAAAGTTTAATTACAAATGAATGTAAATGAGATATGGGATGGAGAAAGGGAGGCGACGGTGGCGACGTCTTGCGGCGTAAATTAAAACTTCAATCTCGAACTCTCATTCCCACCACCACCACCGAAGACCTATTCCTTCCGTAACGAGACAAAATGTCAACCGAGGTTTTTCCATTAACTAAAAACGACTAACATCGAAAAACAAATAACTAATTAAGGAAAAGTTTTGTTTCTTTTCTTTTTAGAAAACGAAACAAGTTCTCTAAATCTTTTGCCTTTTTCAAACACTTTATCTCCTTTTATAGCAAAACCGTTTCCGGTTTAAGTTTTACTCCAAAAGTTTATCAAAGCCTTTTGGAGAGTTGGAAATCCATCACCTCGGTTGAATTTATTGAAAGCTTTTATCCAATTAGTGTGGTGGTCGATTTGTGACCTACTCCCATGTGGCCTTGTGTTGGGAGTACACACAAATTGGTTACAAACTTTCCTGGTACACGACCCAAATGAATCGGGCAGGTAACCTAATATAAAATTGGATATTAACAAAACCCACCTCTAACAACAGAGGCTTGAAGGAGAGTAACATGGCTAACACTTCTCCGTGGTTCCGTTCTAGAAGACGCCATCTTGGTGGTTAGATATAACATCACAGCAAGAGATTCTTTCGGGGTTGAGGTTTAAGTGATTTCCGGCTAAAAGAGAACGGACACATCAGCTTTTATGATATATAAATAAATAAAAGGAAAGAGATACGAACGTTATGAATTATTTTGGCATTCTCAATACGTTTCGGACAACGACTAAAGGTCCTTTTCGACAAGGCGGTGTATCATAAAAACGGTTCCGTCCAGTATTTGACGGTGGAGCCACCGTTGGCCGTGTTACACTTTTCGATTGCGGCTGCAGCTTTCACCCGACTTCTGTGCTTCACGTCCTTCGGTTTCAGACAACTCCTGTGATTGCTCAACATTCTACTAGGCGTTAGTATAGATTTCTGACTGAGTCCCGTGTTCTCTAGGAAAGTTTCGTACATCTTGTATTCTAATTCGCCGCGGTGGTGGATCTTTGGGTAATGGTGGTACTATCGTCAGACTCGCATAGTAATTGACTATGTTCCTGTTTTCGGCCCCGTCTCCCTCGTGCCTTCCGTTTTCCTCCGTCTCGATAACGCTATCCACGTAACTCTCTTCCAGTTTGAACTCTTCGAAGTTCTTCCGTAAGTCGTTCACCTCGTCTTCTCCCCTCGCCGCATCGATCACGCCTAATTTACCTAAAACTTCGAACTGTCGGACTAACTGAGACACGTGCGAATCGTCCGTTGGTGGATTCGTCGCTGGTTCTCCACTCAGTTCGGTCACGATCGTCTCTAGACAGTCCTGTTATGAGAGAAGACACGGAGGATCCGATTTTTATGGCCCCGCAATTACCTATCGATTCTTCCTTCTTCTTCTGCTGCTGCTGTTGTTTTCCACCGAACTGTGAACCAATCACGCAATCATTTACCTCAAAGAGCCAGACACGTGACCGTTGATTTGATTTCTCTTCGGTTTTAAACTTGGATCCGGAAGTTTCGGTCGACTCTTCCCGACGTCTACCGTTTCGGACGTTTTCATTTCCGGATGTCGATGACGGGTGTTCGTCGCAGGTTGACTAAAGGTATTAGGCACAGGTTTTTTAGGTAGGACTTGATTTATCTTATTGATTTGGCCGAGATTGTTTCCGTGATGTTCCGAAGCCGATTGGCAACTATTGGAATCCTTCTGGGTTGAGACGACAGCCTGAAGTCGAGGATTTTTCTGCTGTAGTATTTGGTGCGGTTTCAGCAACCTCGCCGGCTTCGGAGGAAGAGCAGGCGGTTTTGTAGGTTCCGAACAGGTTTGTAATTGACATTCTTACAAATCGGAATGATTTCTTCATAGGAGGCTGTGCTTTTGGCAGGACTCACGGCTCTCTCGTTTTCTCACAACCCTGAGAATCGATTTCTTCTAAATCGACCACTGTCAGATTCTTCTTAGACATTTCCAGACAAGCCTTCTCTTCGAGGTGTTGTGATTTGATCGGGACGTTTTCTCCACCGTCCAGACATCTTTCCTCGCTCTCACTTCATGTTCATCGCCTTCCTCTACGTTTATACACCAAGCTCCTGTGGTCGTTCGCTCGTCGGGTATGACATTGCTGTTGGTTTCGTACCATTCGGAAGAATCACTACCGTTGTTAAAAATCACTTTGTCGGCTATTGCGACCGGCTGGACGTTTTTCAACAGTTCTTCTTCGTCCCTGAGCAATATCTGATTCACGGACTCTAAGACCGGGTTGTCTCTAAACGTGTTCTCCTCCTTTTTAATACTTTCCACGTTTCTGTTCTCACAACCAGTGTCGTTCACCTTGTTCTTATCACTTTCGACATCCTGCCTGTAGTGAGGAAGACCCGTGGTCAACAAACCCTTGCAAAGGTTATCCAACCTCTCCTCCCCCGTCGTTAGTGGATGTTCCGCTTCGGTCCGACTTCTCACATTCGTCGTCGTCACCTCTCTTCCTCCTCCATCTTCTGAATTCTGTCGATTTTTACACGACTCGAATTTTTTTAAATCTCGATATTTCCTTCTCCTGTTTCTCAATAATCAAATCCTTTTCCTCGAGCTGTTGCCGAATCAATTTCTGCTCCTTCTTAAGCCTCGATTCCAGTATGAGTAAAGCTCGGAGAAGTCGACTCAGCTGTTGGTCTCTCAAATCTTTGCTGGCTCGCAATTCGACTTCTTTCTCGTGCAGTTTTCTAGTGAACGCAGCCACCAGCTGACGACATCTCATTGTTTGCAGCCTGAGTGCTGATTTCGTTGCTTCTAATTCTTCAGTGCGATTTCCATCTGCAACAAAACACAGGGATATTAGTCGAAATCGATTCTTTGAACAACATCAGCACGTCCACCGGTTCGGTCGAAGGAAATTAAAAATTTAAAGGGTGACTTGCGTGTCTGGGTTTATCGTGTCCACATCAACCCTTTTTACGTGACCGCCGACATTATCACGTTACCAATAGAAAGTTAATCCCTTTCGGTTAGAAATTATTTCTACTGCTAAGGCCCTTTACGTTTTCACTTTTCTCTTCCAGGATGTTGTTAATGTTTTTAAAAACAAAGAAGTTTCGGATTCAAATTTCAAATTTCAACTTGTACCTTCGGCTCCTTTAATTAAGATTCATGTACCGCCATTAACTTTTATGACTTTACATACAATCGCGTCTCCTCTTACGAATGTTCGCCTTAAACCGCTTACAAAATTATAACGAACTCTTAGCTATTTCAAAAATAATGCACACCTCTGTCAATCATTCGTTTAGACACAACTACTAACAATTTTACCATATTTCACCTGATGATTTGGTTAATAAATTTCTGTGCTTTGATTTATTCTACTTCCTTCTT
>JADMLL010000367.1:0-25465 GCA_016920875.1 Columbicola columbae
TTTACGCGATTTTACTTCGCCTACCTTTAAATATTCATTTTGATTCGCGGACTCTTTGCTCCTTCTTCCGCGAATCCGGCTAAGAACAAAAACAAAATTTCCTGGCTAATGCTAAACCATGAACATAGTCCCATAGCCTTTTCCATTTCATAATAATGCACAATTAGGGCTATGATTCGTTTTCAAATCAAATCTTTAGGCGGCGGGTGGAGATAGAAGATAGGGAATGGACCTGGGGTGAAAATGGCCTAGACAAGAGATTCGGTGAAAGATAAAAAAATTATCTGGTTGCCGGGAGCTCAGGAAAGAGCACAGATGTTGTGCGGCGGACAGAAATACGAATTCATGGTCTTCTGAAGTTAGGTTCAGGTTCCTTGCTAGAGAAGCCCTGTTTTTCAGAAATACTTGAACTCGACACTTGAGACCGTCAGAGATCTTTTATCTGTTACGTAAGTTAGAACACCACGTCCATCTATAAAAGGAACTGTGCAATATTTATGAAATGAGGCCTTCAGGTAGTGTAGTATTTATGAAATAAGCTCTCCGAGTGTATTTATTCTACTTTTAAATAAACTGTATTATTTTTGACACGAGAACTTCAGGTGCTGTGCAATATTTATGAAATAAGCCCTCGACATGCGTATGAATTACTTCATTCCTAAACAAACTGTGCATAATTTATGACATGAGCACTACAAATAATGTGCAATATTTATGAAATAAGACCTCAACAGGTGTTAAATCATTTATGAGAGCTTCAGGTGCTGTGGAATATTTATTTTAAAAATCCTAGATCTGTGCATTATTTATGAAATGAGCACTATAAGTAGTGTGCAATATTTATGAAATAAGAAGGTCAGGTGCTGTGTAATTTTTTAAAAATACATCCTTGACACGTTCAGTAATATTTATGAAACAAGCCTCAACAGGTGTATGAATTACTTTATTCTTAAACAAACTGTGCATTATTTATGAGATGAGCACTATAAGTAGTGTGCCATATTTATGAAATACAAGTGTTAAATCATTTATGAAATGAGAGCTTCGGGTGCTCTGCAATTTTTATTTAAAAATCCTCGACAGGTCTGTGCATTATTTATGAAATGAGCACAACAAGCAGTGTGCAATATTTATGAAATAAGCTCTCTACAGTCGTGTGCACTACTTTTAAAATAAAACCTCCCACGAAATAATTATTTAATGAAAGTGTGCAACATTCGTGGAAAAAAATCCAAAATGGCTCCAAAAGCTCCTCTTCCACCACTATCATCCCCCATCTTAGGTATTATCTACACGAATGAACACTTCTAAGTATATTACTTATGAATAAATAAATAAAATAGCAGAAGAGAGAAAATGAAGTAAAAACTTTCTGGGAAACTTAACAAAGTAAAAAAAAAATTTTTCTTAAGACCGGGAAATCAAAGGAGGAAGTAATGACGCTGTTTCCTTTTCTTTCATCTTGGAAAACGCTCGTTAAATTTTATTCTCGTCGTTTTACAACAAAATACCAAACGAATTATGTACAGGGTGTGATGTTAATAAGCTTACATAAATAATTTTTCCTCTTTATTGTTCCCAAGGTAACTGCCACCCGTCACCAAGCTCTAGACAACTCATAGATGGCCCGGCTGGGGGTGTAGCAAATAGCTGACAGAACGGAAGTCATTGTCAGGGTAGCTAGAAGCTAAGAGTGGTATGAGTCTAGCGGTTATATCAATCATGTAAGAGGGATGCTGCAAAACACTGGACCACCAATCACGATAAAACACAAAAGCGTGGGAGGAGGAGGAGGAGGAAAATTCTTTGCGTGAATAACAGGCAACATAACGAATCACACGTGCACTGTATCGCCTTCCGATGACCCATAAACACTTCCCGACAACAAAAAATTATCTACGAATAAATAAACCATCATTAATAATAAATAAAAATCAAATCGAGCGTGGTATTAATGGATTCACCAAAAACTACAAAAACCCGAATTCGGTGGGGTCCTCCAACTTGGGCCCTCAAGCAACATCTTTGGACTTTCCAAGGACGTTTTAAGGCGCCACTTGGCGGATGCCTTCGAGAAAGAGATCAAAATGGCGTAATTCACCGAGAGATAATATAAATAAGAATTAAAAAAAAAAAATTGTTCAGGTCTTTATTCTATTTAAAGACAAACAAGACACGCGCAAAGTCAGGCACTCACACTCGCATTCGCTTTTAAACCTTATTTATGGCGGAGGGAAATCGGGAAATTGATTTATTAACAACATGGGTTTTACCCACTCGTTTGAGGGTCACACATTATTGGTCTACATATCCCGAAACGGACCTTGGAAAGGAAATTACACATAAGCAACACAACACACACAAAACGACACGCATGACATTTTGAAAATCCTCCTGAGCCCCACTTCGAAAGGGCTCCTTCTTAACATCTCCTCCTCGGTTTGAACCAACTCCTACGGTTAGTTATAACCTATAATAAGACTCATTTTATGGTAAATTCAATTTTTAATAGATCACCCGGTCCCCAGAGCTAGAGCCTGAGTCAATTTGATCCTATTTCGTAACGTTTCATTTCATGTCTCTCCTCTTTATATAACCATCATTAAGTCTCTGATTTAAGTGTTGAGTCAATTTGACTCTACTCTCTTACGTATATTTCGTATCTTGTTAAAAACAAAACTTATACAAAACGAGCCCAAAACAATTTTCAGCAGATCGGAAACTTCCAAAAACTAGATTTAGAGACTGAGTCAATTGGATTCTACATTTTAACAGTACAATCTACAGTAACTCCACATTTTACTGTAAAAACAAAGCCGATATGTCATTGTTTTCACTTTTTTTGGTGATAAATTTATCATATAAACCCATCTCCGGCCATTTTGTTTTTGCAAAACCTCAATTTTGAGTCAAATCGACCTACTTTTAGCTCGCTCCAATACGCTTTCAATCACACTCCGTGAATCCACTGTCGATTAAGCCTACACCACACAACATTTATCAGAATTTATAAACGACGAGAGAGCTTTTTCGGAAAGATTTCATAAATATTGCACACTTTTTAGTAA
Source organism: Columbicola columbae (assembly GCA_016920875.1). Classification (NCBI taxonomy): domain Eukaryota; kingdom Metazoa; phylum Arthropoda; class Insecta; order Psocodea; family Philopteridae; genus Columbicola; species Columbicola columbae. Next base: position 3,069 of record JADMLL010000367.1, read on the forward strand.
AAGTTTATTAAAAACAATCCACATTTTGGGAAAGCATTCGTTTCATAAATATCACGCACCATTCAAGTGTCGATTATGTGTGTGATAGCTATTTAGATCTGCGGTGTATATAATTGCAATTTTAAGATTTCATAAATATTGCACACTTTTATTTAAAGTCCATCAAGGAACAATACGCATTTTATAGAGGAATTCATTTTATAAATATCACACACCTTTCAAATCTCGATAATGCGTATGATAAGTGTTTCATATCTTTAGTGTATGTGAGTGCAACTTTGAGATTTCATTTCATAAATATTGCACACTTCAGTCAAAGTTCGTCAAATAGACAATACACATTTTTTTAGAAGAATTCGTTTCATAAATATCATCACACTCCCCTTCAAGTGTCGACCCCGTATAACAACTATTTTGTTTGAAGTGTACATGACTGCAATTTTAAGATTTCATTTCATAAGTATTGCACACTTCAGTAAAAGTTTATCAAATAAACAATACAAATTTATGAGCAGAATTCATTCCATAAATATCACACACGTTTCAAATCTCGATAATCTGTATGACAACTATCTCGTGTCTATAGTGTATTAAGTGCGATTTTGACATTTCATTTCATAAATATTGCACACTCATTGTAAAATCCATCAAGTAAATTAATACAAATTTTGTAAAATTGTGTTTTCATAAATATCACGCAAGGGGCGATTATGTGTGATAACTATTCTACGTGCATAAGATTCCATTTCATAAATACTGCACACTATTAATGTAACGTTTATGCGTGTGATAACTATTATGTTTATGTCCATAGTGTATACAAGTGTAATTTACAGACTTCATTTCATAAATACTGCACACTTTAGTAAAAGTTTATCAATAAACAATAAACATTTTCGAGTAGAATTCGTTTCATAAATATCACACAAGAGTCGATTATATCTGTGATTTCTACTCTATGTGTATAAGATTCCATTTCATAAATACTGCACACTCTTAGTAAAACTTTATCAAATAATAGCCCTACACATTTTGGAGAGGAATTCATTTCATAAACTAACCCTGCAAGAATCGATTATGTCTGCGATAACTATTTAAGTCTGCGGTGACCATAATTGCAATTTTAAGATTTCATTTCATAAATATTGCACACTCATAGTAAAAATTCATCAAATAGACAATACACATTTTCGAGTAGAATTCGTTTCATAAATATCACACAAGAGTCGACTATATATGTGATACCTATTTTATGTGTATAAGATTCCATCTCATAAATACTGCACACTCTTAGTAAAACTTTATCAAATAATAGGCCTACACATTTTTGAGAGGAATTCATTTCATAACTATCACACACTCCTCAAGTATCGATTAAGCGTCTGATAACTATTTTGTTTATATGTATACTGTATAAGAGAGTAAATTTTTGCCATTCCGACTGTTATTCCTATCGATTGTTTTGTTTGTATATCATCGATTGATCAAACTTGCTTTTGTCAAATAAATAAATAAGTAAATATTGCGCACCTTGATAAACGTAAACAATACAAATTTTTAACAAGGATTCGTCTCAAAGAATCCAGCACACTTTTGCTCAGAATCCATTTCATAAATACTGCACATTTTAAAGAAGAATCCATTTAAAGAGAGCTAATAACCGAATCAATGAGAGAGAGGTCAAAATGATAAAAATAAATTTTTATAGAATTCATGTTGTTTCAGACCACCCACACTAACGATAAATCAGGTCGTACCTGTAACAACCATGTGTGATTGTTTGGTTTCAAAACAGATCACCCGATCCATGTAAAAGGACACAAAATGGCGGCAGATGGTTACAAAAAACACCAAAAGCAAGATACTCATTAAAGCTCACCAAACCAACCAAATTTTGAGCTTCAAAAACTTCTGGGGGGAAGCAAGATTTTGAAAAACCCAAAAAAATTTGGTTCAAGCCCTCAAGAAAATTTGATATTTGAGAAGATACACCACAAAAACAACACATGTCCGATTCATAAACATTTCGTATTTGGAACAGTTCAAACACAATCCGGAAACAAGCCTTACACGATTTGTTTGCCGACCATGAAACCTTTAATCAGGTTCGGTGGCGGGTAGGAGGGAGATGACCAAACAACCAGCGGTCGATTTATAACCAAACCAATCGGTTAAAACGACACCACGAAATCATTTTTTTTGTTGTTCTGTTCACCTCAGCTGGTTTCGACATGTTAAAACCTGCTCAAAAACTGCGAACCTGTTTCAGTTACCTTGTTTCGGACAAAGAGAATAGAGAACAATTCAAATCGGACCAAAGATTATTTAGTTATGCTCAGACGAGCAGACCAGAATTAATTGTTGAATGGTGGAGGAGGAGGAGGAAAGATGGCCGAAAGAGGAAATTGTTTCCTCTCTCCCTCTCTCCAGAGGAGATTTTCGCTTGGAATGGCGTTACCAAACTCCAGATCCGAAGATAAATCTCGAATTGAATAATCTCTATTGAAAGTAGGTTACAGAAACATGTTCTTTACTTCATTCTTCAGCAACGTTCACGAGAACAATGTCAACATAACAGCACTCGACCATTTTGCGAAAACCTTTTCCCTCCGTTCTACCCAAAAGAGACAAAATTTCCTCCACAACCAACCACCAACAACTGTTAACCCTTTTTCCTAGCCGATATTTAATCATCTGTCACTTCATAACAACAACAACAACAACAAACAACAAAGAAACGGTTCCTTTATCGAAATTGAAATAGTTACAAATGACTAAAACAAAAAAAATTTTTTTTTCGCTTTGTTTACCTTTCGAAACGGCGTTCGTGCGTTCGTGTATCACAAATACCAGTCACAAAATAACAAAACAGAACAAAATCAAAACAAAACACCACCACAATAAACTACCATCCTGAGTTAAATAACCAAAAAACCGAAAAACAATTTCAAACACCGTCCAAATCAAGATGGTTTCCGTTTCGCGGAGCACACAATATCAAAATCAAAATTTTTTTTTAAATTTTAAATTGCACTCGAAATTTATTTATATTTTGGAAGAAAAAAAAAAACTTCAACTGGAACAATAACCCGTACCCGTCGGTGACAAAGTGAGCTAACCCGATAGCTCCAAGCTGACTCTCAAGCCTGAACGAGTCACTCCTCTTTGGTAACTCGTCCTAACGGTTCGTTAAAAAACATTTTTACGTTGAGCGATAGCCCAGAACCAAAACATTACAACTCACATTTGAATTAAAGGCCAAATTTTTTTCCAAATCCAAATTTCAAGATAAATAATAAATCAATCACACTTAACTGTAGTGATTTTATGTTATTAATTAATAATCAATAAACAATAATTATGTAAAATTCGTTTTGGTTTGCTTTTTTCGCGAATAAAAAGATGGCGGACGCAGTAAAAAAATTTTTTTTAAACTCCGTTTCCGCTTATTTACTCTATGACCATTCTTGAAAGGGGGGTTGGTATCTTCAATGACGTCATAAGAGAAGATTTGTGTCAGCAGTAATTCAAAACTGATCTAAATAAATTTTAAATTTTGTTAGAAGAAATTGTTAATAACTTTCTATGAGGTTTCATAAATTCTGCACACTTTAAACGATTTAAATTTTAAATTTTTGGCTGAAAATATTTTAACTATGGCAGCCATGTTGTTCCTTCAACTTTAAATCCCTTTTCCTACTCAAATATTTTTACGATCCCGTGGAGATTTTCTTAGATGGAGTCGTTAATATCGATGAGGTTTCATAAATACTGCACACTTTTACCGACTTAAATTTTAAATTTCTTGTTGAAAGTTTTCCCCAACTTTGGCGGCCATTTTTTTCCTTCAACTTTTGACTTTTTAATTTTTAGAAGTACTTGAGGAACTCGTAATGAATACAATGAAGTAATAATAACAATAAACGAACTTTCATAAATACTGCACACTTTAACCGATTAAAGTTTTAAATTTCTTGTAAGAAATTGTATTTCCATCTGATTTTACAATATTGGCGGCCATTTTGTTTTCTTCAAGTTCGAGCTTTTTCTTACTCAAATAGTTTTACAACCACTTAGGGATTTTGTTAATAATTTTCGATGAGGTTTCATAACTACTGCACACTTTTACTGATTTAAATTTTAAATTTCTGGTTGAAAGTACATCTCCCAACTTTGGCGGCCATTTTGTTTTTCTTCGGCTTCAAACAAATTTTAATCATTTATTTTACGACCACTTGAGGCATTGGTTAAAAGAGGTACTAATAATCAGTGAGTTTTCATAAATACTGCACACTTTAACGAATTCAAATTTTAAATTTCTTGTAGAGAAATTGTAGAGAAGAAATCTTGTAGAGTTTTGGCGGCCATTTTGTTTTCTTCAAGTTCGAGCTTTTTTCTTACTCAAATATTTTTACAGCTCTAAGAGGATTTTCTAAATAATATTCGTCGAGGTTTCAAAAATACTGCACACTATAACCGATTTAATTTTCAGATTTCTTGCACTTCTACTCGGTTTTTCAACCCTTCACGGCCATTTTATCCTCTTCAACTTCAAACCTTCTCTTCTTAAACTTCTTACATGTAGTCGTTAATAACTTTCGATGAGGTTTCATAAATACTGCACACTCTAACCATCAATTTCATAAACAATACAGTTTCATGAGGGATGCATGTCAGGAGTAGATCCCAACTGATGTCAAGATTCTCACCCGCATCAAACGGGAATTCATTTCATAAGTGATGCACACTCGGAGGAAGAATTTATTTCATTAATAATGCACACAATCACAAAACTGACCTCAAAACTAACGAAGAGTTCAAAATTAACGCGCATCTCTACCTATGAGTATCGGTAGCGATCCATTTCAAAATAAATGCACACTTACAGCACTACCCTACAAACGTTTTTTAGATTTGACTTTAGGAAAGCTAAATAAAAATGGTTTCTATGGGTGTGCATTACTTTTGAAACGAATCCCACCTTTAAGAGGGTGTCAGTTGTGTAAAGAATTATTCGCGAGGTTACTTACATGAGGGATTCTTCTTTAAAATGGACCAAAATCACCGTTTGAATGTCTAAAACGACTTTCATCTTATTTAAGAGCCCAACAAGGTTTCGGTTTCGGTTAAAAAGGATGAAAATTACTTTTTGTTCAAAACGAAACTATTTATGCGAGTTTTATTACCGAGCAGAAGAAAATTCGAGTCTAAGTAATGGCTTTCCATAAACACTCAAATTTTATGTCTCAATTACATAAAGGTAAGTCGCCATTTTATAACAAAGTTTCGGAGGTTCGTGTGTTACGTTAGAGTCGATTTGAAAATTCCTTACTCAAATAAATAAATCATTCACGAAGAGAATAAATAAATAAATAAATAAAATGAAGAACGTACCTTAATCAAGGAAACAGGTATCGGTAAATCAGTTAAAACGTTTTGATTCGAAACTCCTTCTTTCTACCTTTGGAAGCGGAGCGCTATCTTGCGCGAGAAGTTACGTGCACAGTGCACCTAGCCGTTAATGAAGCCATACACGAGCGAACCAAAGTCACGATTCGCAACTGCAGTCTCGGACCAGCCAAAACAAACTGTGTTTCCCAAATTGCCTGAGAGTGTTTCCCGTTTCGGTGGGTAGGTGGCGTTCACGGCGGCGCAGAAACACAGCCGCTCTTCACTCCATTTTTCCTTTTTTTCTAAATAATTCACCTCTACAAGAAGAAATATATAGAATGAATCCGAGTCTGAATGACCTCGGGTAAGAGGCCCATGAATTTTTTACGGATTTAAGGGCCCAACCGAATTAGAAGAAGAAGAAAGCTTTCAAGAAAACTTTCCGGGGTGTAAGTTCGCCCTTAAATAAAACTCACCGCCTTCAAATTAACCCTTTCACATCACTTTTTGGTTTTGAAAAAAAAATTCCCAACGACAGAAACAAGGCTCCCCACTTTCACTGTTGCTGTTGTGACCGAAATAAATTCCTCCTGAAAGTGTGCAGCCTTGCAAACTGATCGACATTTATATCGTGACCACATTTCAAAAATAACGCACACAAATAGGAAGTCTTCTTTAAAAAAATTATACAAACGAAGGGTTTCGTTCCAAAAGTAATGCACACTCGTGGCCTGACTTCCTTCTATAATTACTGCACATTTTCATGGAGTAAACAAACCCTCAACAACGCCAATAAGCTTCCGTACAGGAAAGTCTCACATCATAAATAATTTTCATTGAACAACAACTCATTTCATAAGTATTGCACACACTCAATACCACTTCCCTTGAAAAAAAAATTATTACACGATTTCTAGAGGGATTCGTTTCAAAAGTAATGCACACTCGTACCACGAACTTGTTTCGCAATCCCCCCATCGCAAAACAAATTCCCCCATGAAAGTGTGCAATAATTCTGAAATGACATCCCGTCAAAATGTGGATTGATGACTTCATCTTCAACAAAAAGTTCACAAAAGCGAGGTTTATTCACGAAATACATCTTACCCATAACTGTGCATTATTTTTGAAATGAATTTTTCATGAAACCCTGCATTAAGTATGGTTCATAAGTGTGCAGTAATTTTGAAATGAAGAAGCTGTCGATACTGTTCATAACGTACGCAACAAATTCTTCATAAAATCGTTGAGCAACAATAAAATTAATTCTTCGAAAAGTGTGCAGTACTTATGAAATAAATTTTCTTCCTCACCAACACGAACTCGTGAAAATTCTGATTTCATAAGTCTTGCACACTTTTAAGAGAAATCGGCTTCATAAGTATCGAACTATGTACACTTAAAAGCATAATCTCATTTCAAAAGTACTGCACACTTGTAGGAAGAACTTTTTTCCCAAGTGTTGCAAATGAATTCCTCTTGAAAGTGTGCAATAATTCTGAAATGACATCTTCCACCCCATAACTGTGCATTACTTTTGAAATGAATTCTGTTCACGGGTGTGCAGTAGTTTTGAAATGAAACGTTCCTGCTATTGTTGAGAAAGATTCTTGAGAAAAGTGTGCAATACTTATGACATGAATTTTCTTCTTTACGAACACGCACTCGTGAAAAATCTCATTTCATAAGTAATGCACACTATCTTGAAAACAGTCTCGAATGAATAACCTTACATTTAAAGACATAATCTCATTTCAAAAGTACTGCACACTTGTAGGAAGAACTCGTTTCCTAAGTGTTGCAAATGAATTCCTCTTGAAAGTGTGCAATAATTCTGAAATGACATCTTCCACCCCATAACTGTGCATTACTTTTGAAATGAATATTTCATGAAAACATGTATTAGGTATGATTCATAAGTGTGCAGTAATTTTGAAATGAAACGTTCCTGCTATTGTTCAGAGATTCTTGAGAAAAGTGTGCAATACTTATGACATGAATTTTCTTGGCACATAAATCTCATTTCACAAGTACTGCACGCTTTGAAGAGAATTACAGTCACTACAGCTACGGTATCTCTCGGCGAATGTCACCGCATGACACTGTGCAAGAAAATTGAAATGTCTCCGTGTCGTAAAAATTTTTCTTTTTCCTGATAAAGAAACTAATTAACGTGGAAAAGTTTTGACGGAACTTTTTTTTGTGTATTTAATGTCATTATTTCAAACAAAATGGAAGTGACACGAATCTGTGACGAGTTTTATCAGTTTTCTACTTCCGGTTTGTTTTGTTGTCTTTCACGTCTGTCACGGATACGTGTTTCCTTGGGTTTTGAAATTTTTTTTTTTAATTAATATTTTTATATTAATAATAGCAGTCCTGCCAACCGAATTTTTAAAAATGTTGGATTAGAAATTAAATTCAAGGTCACAATGTCAATTTTCCTTCTCTGTCTGTCTGTCTGTCTCTGTAGTTAATGTTGTTTTTAATTGATGATGAATTTCGCTGCATCCCGATTCGATTTTTGAATTTTGGCGGTAATTTCAAAGTGAAGAGTTCATGAGGATGAAGAAATCAATCCTCGGAGAAATCGACGGAGATGTCGTTTCAGAATTATTGCACAGTTTCAAGCGGAATGCATTTGAAATACTTACTTCCTACAAGTGTGCAGTACTTCTGAAATGAGATTATGAACACTTAAAAGTGTACATAATTTGTTCGATACTTATGAAGCCGATTTCTCTTAAAAGTGTGCAAGACTTATGAAATCAGAATTTTTCACGAGTTCGTGTTGGTGAGGAAGAAAATTTATTTCATAAGTACTGCACACTTTTCCGAAGAATTAATTTTATTGTTGCTCAACGATTTTATGAAGAATATGTTGCGTTATGAACAATATCGACAGCTTCTTCATTTCAAAATTACTGCACACTTATGAATCATACCCAAAACGACTACTTCCTGAAAATGTGCAGTACTTTTGAAATGAGAGGTTTATATGACCCTTATGAAACCTATTCCTCTCCTTCCAATGGGTTACTCGTGTCTCTCTTTTATTCTTTCTGGTCTTGGGTCATTCTTGTCTTATCTCCAACGTTTTCCAAACATCCGTCCACGTTCTTACTGTCTGTCTCCTTTTTTGTCACCTTACTCTTCCCTTTCCCAAAGCTTCGATTTTATCCTCCTTCTTCCCTCCTCTGATCCTGATTTGCTTCCCGCTTTACCTCCATTTCACAGGTTCTTGCCACCCACCTGCATGTTGTGAATGCCTCTCCCACTGTCTAGCCTTTCTTCTGACTGTTTTTGCTTTCCTTCTCTCCACTGTCTACCTTTCACTCTCTCTGTACCCAATTATTCTGTCTCTTGTCCGTCTGCCTGCCCAGGAGAGGCCGGGCTTTCCTTCCGTCTTACTAAAACAGGTACCCACTACCCCTTTTAGTAGGTAAAACCTCACACTACCTAGGCCACCTTCCCAGACGTCTTTGGAAGGTTCCTCACTTCCTCTATAAAAAAAACAAACTCATTTCATAAGTATTGCACACTTGCAAGAACTAATTTTAAAAATACTCAACAAGTCTACCCAAAATTTATTCCGTACATCATAAACAATCGCAACATTTTATTTCAAAACTATTGCACACCTATCAACAGATTTCCTATCGTAACTGATAATGAGTATGTGACGCTTCAAAACCGTGCAATATTTATGAAATAAATTCTTTTAAATATAAAATCTTCAGGAAAATGTGCAGTAATTATGAAACTAATAAGAATATATAGTCCCCGCTTAAGTTCAGAACTCATTCGTCTGTGTTCTGCTTCGTCAACCAGTTTCTGAACTTCGGCGGTAACAGTACATATAATATATATAATATCTTATAAGCGACAAGGAAAACTGAAACTTTTGTAGACCAAACGCCACTGTTTCTTGCAAAAGACTGAAAACCTTGAACAAAAAAATTTTTGTCACTGTTTAGAAATACCAAGTAACTGTTACTAAAGATGGAAGTTGAATAAAAATATCAACCAATCACAGATAGAGAAATAAAAACAACAACAATTTATTATTATTATTATTACCATTTAAAGCTTTGTTTCCAAATAATTATTATAATAATGACTCGAATTAATGTCTGGCTAAACAAACATGTCGGGGAGGAGGAAGTTATTGCACGATTCAACCGCTGACCAAGGATCGAACCACACCATCAAAATCCTGCTGAAGAGAAGGATATTGATGATGGCGACCTCCACGATCAAAAACCCCAGAAGCAAAGTGAGCTTTCTCCTACAGAAAAGCCGCTTCCAGGGAGAAACTTTCGAAAACCCCGAAGACCTCCTCCTCCTCCTCTCTACCGCCATCTTGTCACTTATGCAAGAAAAACATATCCACGCGTGGTAAATATGATTTTAAATTGATTATTGATTAGTGATTTACTTATTTGATTAAAAAAAAAGAAAATGTCGTCGCGATGACGACATATACACACACAACACAGACAGACACATACATTTGCTGACTCACACACGTTGAGCGATACGCATACGAGGTAGCGTTCGAACGTAATGAGAATGCCTTCGCCGATTAACATTTTTAATTTACACCTTTCTCTTCGGGCCTCCCCGCTAATTTCCTCGATAAGTCCAATTAACCAAAAATAGAAAATGGGCCACTATCGTCTTATCTCCTGATTAACTCGAAAAAGTTTAATTACAAATGAATGTAAATGAGATATGGGATGGAGAAAGGGAGGCGACGGTGGCGACGTCTTGCGGCGTAAATTAAAACTTCAATCTCGAACTCTCATTCCCACCACCACCACCGAAGACCTATTCCTTCCGTACCGAGACAAAATGTCAACCGAGGTTTTTCCATTAACTAAAAACGACTAACATCGAAAAACAAATAACTAATTAAGGAAAAGTTTTGTTTCTTTCTTTTTTTAGAAAACGAAACAAGTTCTCTAAATCTTTTGCCTTTTTCAAGTAAACACTTTTATCTCCTTTTATAGCAAAACCGTTTCCGGTTTAAGTTTTACTCCAAAAGTTTATCAAAGCCTTTTGGAGAGTTGGGAATCCATCACCTCGGTTGAATTTATTGAAAGCTTTTATCCAATTAGTGTGGTGGTCGATTTGTGACCTACTCCCATGTGGCCTTGTGTTGGGAGTACACACAAATTGGTTACAAACTTTCCTGGTACACGACCCAAATGAATCGGGTACAGGTAACCTAATATAAAATTGGATATTAACAAAACCCACCTCTAACAACAGAGGCTGAAGGAGAGTAACATGGCTAACACTTCTCCGTGGTTCCGTTCTAGAAGACGCCATCTTGGTGGTTAGATATAACATCACAGCAAGAGATTCTCTTCGGGGTTGAGGTTTAAGTGATTTCCGGCTAAAAGAGAACGGACACATCAGCTTTTATGATATATAAATAAATAAAAGGAAAGAGATACGAACGTTATGAATTATTTTGGCATTCTCAATACGTTTCGGACAACGACTAAAGGTCCTTTTCGACAAGGCGGTGTATCATAAAAACGGTTCCGTCCAGTATTTGACGGTGGAGCCACCGTTGGCCGTGTTACACTTTTCGATTGCGGCTGCAGCTTTCACCCGACTTCTGTGCTTCACGTCCTTCGGTTTCAGACAACTCCTGTGATTGCTCAACATTCTACTAGGCGTTAGTATAGATTTCTGACTGAGTCCCGTGTTCTCTAGGAAAGTTTCGTACATCTTGTATTCTAATTCGGCGCCGGGTGGTGGATCTTTGGGTAATGGTGGCGGTACTATCGTCAGACTCGCATAGTAATTGACTATGTTCCTGTTTTCGGCCCCGTCTCCCTCGTGCCTTCCGTTTTCCTCCGTCTCGATAACGCTATCCACGTAACTCTCTTCCAGTTTGAACTCTTCGAAGTTCTTCCGTAAGTCGTTCACCTCGTCTTCTCCCCTCGCCGCATCGATCACGCCTAATTTACCTAAAACTTCGAACTGTCGGACTAACTGAGACACGTGCGAATCGTCCGTTGGTGGATTCGTCGCTGGTTCTCCACTCAGTTCGGTCACGATCGTCTCTCTAGACAGTCCTGTTATGAGAGAAGACACGGAGGATCCGATTTTTATGGCCCCGCAATTACCTATCGATTCTTCCTTCTTTTTCTGCTGCTGCTGTTGTTTTCCACCGAACTGTGAACCAATCACGCAATCATTTACCTCCAAAGAGCCAGACACGTGACCGTTGATTTGATTTCTCTTCGGTTTTAAACTTGGATCCGGAAGTTTCGGTCGACTCTTCCCGACGTCTACCGTTTCGGACGTTTTCATTTCCGGATGTCGATGACGGGTGTTCGTCGCAGGTTGACTAAAGGTATTAGGCACAGGTTTTTTAGGTAGGACTTGATTTATCTTATTGATTTGGCCGAGATTGTTTCCGTGATGTTCCGAAGCCGATTGGCAACTATTGGAATCCTTCTGGGTTGAGACGACAGCCTGAAGTCGAGGATTTTTCTGCTGTAGTATTTGGTGCGGTTTCAGCAACCTCGCCGGCTTCGGAGGAAGAGCAGGCGGTTTTTGTAGGTTCCGAACAGGTTTGTAATTGACATTCTTACAAATCGGAATGATTTCTTCATAGGAGGCTGTGCTTTTGGCAGGACTCACGGCTCTCTCGTTTTTCTCACAACCCTGAGAATCGATTTCTTCTAAATCGACCACTGTCAGATTCTTCTTAGACATTTCCAGACAAGCCTTCTCTTCGAGGTGTTGTGATTTGATCGGGGACGTTTTCTCCACCGTCCAGACATCTTTCCTCGCTCTCACTTCATGTTCATCGCCTTCCTCTACGTTTATACACCAAGCTCCTGTGGTCGTTCGCTCGTCGGGTATGACATTGCTGTTGGTTTCGTACCATTCGGAAGAATCACTACCGTTGTTAAAAATCACTTTGTCGGCTATTGCGACCGGCTGGACGTTTTTCAACAGTTCTTCTTCGTCCCTGAGCAATATCTGATTCACGGACTCTAAGACCGGGTTGTCTCTAAACGTGTTCTCCTCCTTTTTAATACTTTCCACGTTTCTGTTCTCACAACCAGTGTCGTTCACCTTGTTCTTATCACTTTCGACATCCTGCCTGTAGTGAGGAGGACCCGTGGTCAACAAACCCTTGCAAAGGTTATCCAACCTCTCCTCCCCCGTCGTTAGTGGATGTTCCGCTTCGGTCCGACATCTCACATTCGTCGTCGTCGTCACCTCTCTTCCTCCTCCATCTTCTGAATTCTGTCGATTTTTACACGACTCGAATTTTTTAAATCTCGATATTTCCTTCTCCTGTTTCTCAATAATCAAATCCTTTTCCTCGAGCTGTTGCCGAATCAATTTCTGCTCCTTCTTAAGCCTCGATTCCAGTATGAGTAAAGCTCGGAGAAGTCGACTCAGCTGTTGGTCTCTCAAATCTTTGCTGGCTCGCAATTCGACTTCTTTTTCGTGCAGTTTTCTAGTGAACGCAGCCACCAGCTGACGACATCTCATTGTTTGCAGCCTGAGTGCTGATTTCGTTGCTTCTAATTCTTTCTTCAGTGCGATTTCCATCTGCAACAAAAACACAGGGATATTAGTCGAAATCGATTCTTTGAACAACATCAGCACGTCCACCGGTTCGGTCGAAGGAGGGAAATTAAAAAATTTAAAGGGTGACTTGCGTGTCTGGGTTTATCGTGTCCACATCAACCCTTTCGGTTACGTGACCGCCGACATTATCACTCCGTTACCAATAGAAAGTTAATCCCTTTCGGTTAGAAATTATTTCTACTGCTAAGGCCCTTTACGTTTTCACTTTTCTCTTCCAGGATGTTGTTAATGTTTTTAAAAACAAAGAAGTTTAAGTCCGTCTCCGATTCAAATTTCAAATTTTAACTTGTACCTTCGGCTCCTTTAATTAAGATTCATGTACCGCCATTAACTTTTATGACTTTACATACAATCGCGTCTCCTCTTACGAATGTTCGCCTTAAACCGCTTACAAAATTATAACGAACTCTTAGCTATTTCAAAAATAATGCACACTTCTGTCAATCATTCGTTTAGACACAACTACTAACCATTTTACCATCTTTCACCTGATTATTTGATTTGATTAATAAATTTCTGTGCTTTGATTTATTCTACTTCCTTCTTTCAAAAGTAATGCACACTAAGTTTGGATTTTGAAAAATGAGTGTTTTATAGAAGCGGAAAGAGGACTACTCCCAAACCCTGTCCACCAAGTAAGGATCCAGCAAGACCTAACGAATCTACTGCTCGCAACGACTATCAACAGGACAGGGTGTGTTGGAGAAAGCCTGATTCTAGTTAAACTGGGAAAAGGGGATGAAGAAGTACTTCATGAAAGTGTGCATTACTTATGAAATAGGTTCATCCTGCAAGTGTTCACTGTTTACAAAATGAATACGATATGCATTAAAACCGACTCCTGGAAACTGTGCATTATTTATGAGACGAACTGGAAGGAGTAGTGTAGTGGTTAAGTTCCTGACTTGGACGCAAATGGTCGGGGGTTCGAATCCTCCTCCCGCATCCTGTTATACCCAAAAATTAAGGGTGAAAAACGGGATGAGAAGAATTTTGCACAACAGCAGACAAACTCTCCTAAAAGAACAAATAATTTTGTAAGTGATGCCTTCTTTCCTTCCAAAAATAATGCACACATTTAATTAAACCAAAAACTCAAATCAAACAAACAGATATGCGTGCACTTTCCTTCTACCCTACAAAGAGTGTGAGATCTAACCCATCACCACCCTCCAACCCCCAGAACACCCGATAAACCAATCAAATCCACCATTTTGACTTTGTACAGTTTCGACACACACTTCAAATCGTTACTATTTGTCTTTTTGAAAATCACTCAAACGCAACAACAACTCCTCAAACTCACTATCAAGTGACCTCGAAAGGATTCTCAACTAGTCGCCCCCAAACTTTACGGTATTCCTCATCACGACTAGATCCGGTTATACTGCGGGGGTTTCTCCCGACAACACTCTCCTCCTCACCACCGCCTGCTAATTACGAACTTCCAATTCTCTTATTTAACTTGAACGGAGGTTTAAAACACAAACAAAACCGAACAAACGACAGAGTTTTGTGTAAATTTGGATTCTTCCTCTTCTTTCCATCCATCTAATTCTGTTTCCGTTAATCTTTCCTTCGTGTTTAAGCCCCCGCCCCGCCCCAAGAAAAAGGGACTCATCATTATTTTTAAAAGTTTTAACGAGGCGTGTACAAACTTTGAACTTTGGAATACTTCACGCTGTTTACCGGTGACGCAGTCCTAAGCTCATTTATAAAATAGAACGAGACAACTTTCCCGTTTTGGATATAATTTATTAGTATAAATAATAATGATGATGATGGTGGTAATGTCACACAGACACATGCTCACATGTACAGACTGACGTATATTTCGAAGATTGTGAAAGTCGACACATCCAAGTTATGAAATCGAATTTAGCAATTCTATCCAGTTAGTTGGCGATAAAGAAACGCGAAGTCATACAGTTTTGAAAGACGACGGACGACATTTTCGTCAATTCAACTTATAGTGGAAGAAGCTTTTGGGAAGGGAAACTCAAGTATATCATACAAGTGTGCGTTAATTATGAAATAGACTCGTCTCACAAGTCGGTTAAAAAATCCAAAAACACCGGAAACGTGTCTTAAACCTTAAGCCACCAATATCACGTACCTCGACCAAAACACTGAGAATTTTGAGTTTTTCATCACCCCCGACACACACACGACCAACACAGATTGTTTGAGATTACTAACGCAACAGACCGTGGGCAACCGTCCACCCCCTCCACCCACAGCAGTCAGCAATCTTTCAGACATGCGACACCACCGAATTCCCAGATTAACATTTCCTCAGACCACTGACCCCATTTCCGAATACGCCAACTGATAACGACCAAGATTGTGATATACGCATGACGTCAGGTCTTGTTTTACGCGTTTCGAAAATTACAAACGAGCTCTAACTCACTTTATAAGGTGTTCCTTATATAAACTATAAATAAATAAATCAATAAATAATAATAAATACTTCTAAGTTGAGTGCTTAGAAAGTTAGAAAGGCATTTCGCCAAATACCTTTTTCATTTCATAAGTGTAACCCACATTCCATAAATAATGCACATTCGCAGGTAAAAATCATTCCATGGATAGATTGTAACATTTCATAACCGCATCCAAATATTCGTTTCAAAACTAATGCACACATTTTCGAAGAGTCACTTCTTATTCATTTATTTATCACCGATAGTTAGGTTTTGTTTTACGCGTTTGGTTAGGTTAGGTTTAGTTACGCGATTTTCATTTTATTTCATCATTTTTTTGGTCCCCCACCTATCGCATAAAACGAGACCCGGTTATGAACATTTATTAACAAATCCATACTAATTTCATTGATTAGATTAAAAACCAGAATTTCTTCGAGTCGAAATTGTTACGTTGGGTACAACCTTCTACCCGTCAATTGCTGTTGTCCAACAAACAAATCAATAAATAAAATAAATCGACCTATCAATAGTCCCAGAATAATGTTTTTGTAAATCTTTTGTTAACGACTCTCTTCAAACTAAAGTGGTCTGAAGACTTAGCAACCACAACGCCAACTATCCTGGTCACCGAGACAACCATCTGCTAACGACTTTCCATTCGATCTCAGAAACTATTTAAAAAAATAACAAAAAAGAAGAAACAAACAAAATAAAATGTATCTTTCATCTAAAATCGTGCAAAATTAATTCAAATCACGCGAGAGTAAAATAAATAAATAAATAAATAAACACAGGCGTGGTACGAAACCAAAAACAGACCAAACTGATGTTGTCATCTTCCTTTTTTTGCCGCCTCAACCCCCATTGCCTTCTTCCTTCTTCAAAACCCATGTAAAACGTCATCCATTAGTCTCACCAAAATCCATGACTAATTAGTCGACGTGTTTATTTAACTCGTGACGTCATCAGGGAATTATTATCGAACGTGCCTTCGCGGAGGTTCCCACCACACCTGATCAACAATCAAATTAGTGAGAGATTAAATGAGTGACATTGACAGAGAGACGAATACACATTTGGAAGTAATTCATTTAAAAACAACAACACCCCAAATCATTTCAAAAATACTGCACACTTTCCCCACACCCAACCAATAATCAGATCACAGAGAGAGTGGGGAAAAAATTTTTTTTACAAGGCAGCGATAAGGAAATTTGAAACCTGATCGCCTAACCAACCGGTTAGTCCTCCTATTTGTGTCCAGGAGGGAGTGGAGTGGTGGGAAAGAAGAGAACCATCGCGGAACCTTTCCTTTTTTCACATGAGATTAGAAATCTGAATAAAAAGTCTAAGGTCACTTGTAAACAACTCATTTTTCTTGTCTGCGAACTCGTGACCCTAATGGTCTTGAGCAGGAAAGAGAATAACGTTTATGTCTTTTCGGTACCTAAGGTACATCTTCCGAGTCTGACGGGAGAAACTGTTAGCTCGACTCATAAATAACATGATAAACAGAATGTAGAAAGATCTCATTTCATAAATAATGCATAGTTTCACGAGTAACTCATAAATGGAGGACGCTATCGTGAGGGATTCGTTTCATAAATACTGCACACTCGATAGTAGATTTAGATTCCTCAACATAGAACCCGATAAGTGTAAATTAGGCGCTTCTGAAAGTGTGCACTACATTTGATATAACTTCAACGCGATATTGTGCATTATTTATGAAGTTTTATTTAATTCTCTTGTTCAGGTTCAGGCGTGAACCTGAATTCCGTCCTCGTTTTCCCTCCCGCATTTCCCAATCCGTCCGTCATTCTATGACGTGTGCCCTTGTCTGTTCGTAGTGTATCCTCCCGCACAACCGCCTTGACTTGTGTTCTCTCAACTTATCCAGTGTGTCCTTCACTCCCACCTCCCCCGTATTCTGTTTCACTTAAAAGTTTCCAACAGACTTGGAAGATCTATTTAGTTTCCAAGTCATTACATAGAACTCGTTTCATAAATATTGCACACTTGCAGGAAGAAGTCATTTAGTACAAGTACTGTACTGTGGCGAACAAAGCAACACGTTCAGACAAGATTAGACTTGTAACAGACAAGTCAGAACAAAACAGGATGAAACAGGCTTTGACTTGCATGAAAAGAGAGTCTACACGAACCAACTGAAGTCAGACAGTATAGCCACCTATCGGCTACCGGAACTACCGCGCTATTTTTATACTGATATCATTGTAAATATATCCGAATTCGTCTGCTTTCCTCATCAATTCCGCTAATTTCGACATGAACATTGTTCAAACACCCTCCTCCTCCTCGGTTAATGCATCACGCAATTAAGTCGTAAAAACTTTCAAGAGTCTATAATACACCTGGAAGGACACCGATCCTTTAAATTCTCATCCTGAGACTCCCACCACAAGGACTAATAAAGGTGGGTGTTACAGTAAGCACTCAAAAACCACCTTCCAAAAGGACCAGCCGAGTATTGAAGATTGTACCCCCCCGATCCCCAGTACCGCATCCAGACAAGGAATACTTCATGAATATTTAATTGTTGAACTTTTTTTTTGGTCGAAAATTTAATCAAGACGCGAAACTTAAATCAAACACGCATTACGGCAAAAATCGTGGGCAAAAGCAAACTCGAAGACAAAAGGATCTCACACCCCCGCCATCTCCGACCGTCGAACTCTAACCTAACCTCTTCTGTTTCCTATCGGGGATGCATTTCCGTCACCTCCCGAATTCCCATATCCTTTCATCGAAAAGAAAGAAATGAAGAAACAAAAACGGCGACGAGTGGGCTCGAAAATCCGTAAAACACGTTACCAACGTAACAGCCTGAACACATTCCACACATTCCTGCCCACCTTAATTGTGCTCTACCACTTCGAATTTTTATACTTTCGAAATAAGGTTAATTATTGTAAACATTGTTTTTGTTCTTTTTTTACTTTCCTTTTCTTAATATCATTTCAGACGATTTCGTTTTAAGCCTCGTTGACTTTCTTAGTGTTCTTTCAAAAAAGAAAGAAAAAAAATGGAAGTCACTCACTTAAAACGGAAGCTATGCTTAAATTATCGTAACGAAACTTTTCTTCCGTTTCACCATATGCAAATGTGTTCGTGACCGTGTTACTTTCTGACGGTCACCGAGTATTCCACCGTTCTGTCGGTGACTGAACCTTTTTCACCTTTCTTCTCCTACCTCTCCTTCATTCAAAAACCGCGTTCGAGGTTATATACGGAATTACGTAACGTGACATTTTTGTTCTTTTAATAAAAAAAAAATTTCTCAGGTCTGACACTCGAGTTCCATTGTTTTCGAGTTGCCCTTGAATAATTGCGTGGTGAGATGTTTTGATTCATGTCCCGTCACCGAACACCTGACCTAGCTCCATGACATAAGGCGATTATAATCAAACATGGGAACTCGGGCTAAATGTTTACGACTTTGTCATTATTCCGGAGAACAATCGCATTTTCCATTTTTGCTTTCACTCCCCCAGGCCCCAAAACGAAAACGAAACTTCAATACCTCTCACTGTTTTCCCTTTCTTAGTCTCCATACATCACACGAACGTTCTGACGTCGCCAAAAAAAAAATTCTTTTCACTCACACGTCTCGAAGAAGTCTAAACAAAACCCAAAAGCATATCCAAGGCTGTCGGACTGACCGAATAAGTCGAATAACCGGCAAATTAAATGCAAGTATTCTTCGATGAGACCCAAGGCACTTTTAGAAGCAGACCGTGAACGAGGTCACAAGAACCATTACATACCCTCTGGGGGGATTCGACAATACCAAATTAAAAATTTCGTCTGGGAGACGAGTGAAAGACGGACGGACGGACGGAGAGACGGTATTATAAGAATGACTTCAACCCCAGTCCTCGAAAAAGCTCAAACCATAAGACACAATCAGTTCTTTGCTATAACTTTAAATAAAAATTTAATTTATAATATCCAAACGAAAGACTGTGCATTACTTTTGAAATGAACTGATTCGTGCGGATGTGAGCTATTTCCGAAACGAACTTACAATCAAAAAGTTGAATTTGGTTTGAAGTAAATTTACGAACAAAAAAAATCTACGACAAATTGTGCATTATTTTTGAAATTGATAAAGCAAGAGTGTGCATTACTTTTGAAATAAACCGTACAGCAAAATGGGCAGTATTTTTTGGGAAGGACGCTACTCGAAAGTGTACATTTAAAATGAATCCTTCACGGAACGTTTGAATTATTTACAAAGCTTCCACAGAGAGTTATTCCACCCCCCCCCCCCCGCCAAAATACGGTAAAAACAACAAAAAACAACAGATGTGAATGAAAGTAGCCTCCGGCAGAAAAACCTTACGAAAACAAAAGCGTACAAGAATTCCGACACGGAAAATCGATAATGCGAAACCTCAAAAATGCTTCCCAAACGCACACAAACACTCTCGGTCACGGGAAATGAGAGGAGGAGGCGGGGTGGAGAGGCGGGAGGAGGGCTCGAGTCTTTGAAATCGGCAAAGAGCCCACAAAAACCAAAAAAGACCCAGCTTACTCAAAGCCCGGGAAAAAAAAACAACGAAATTTCCATCCAAAAAGAAACATAGGAAACATTGCCTGAAACCCTCCAACAGAGCAACAGGATCCGGGGGGAAGGGGATGAGGAGGAGGGGTTCAAACGTCCTCGAACTAAAAAATCGATACGATTTAGTATTTTCTCCTTTGCTGAAACAGCACATCTCACCCCGTCCTCCATCCCCGTCACCCGAACCCAAAAATATAAAAAAAACTTTCGCTGATCTGTTGACGAAAAGAATGCCGGGGTCATGTTTGGGTCTATTATTCCGCCATTTCGAACACGGACGGACGGACGGATTCGAACTAACGTGAATATTATTAGAGAAGGAATTATCCAAAAAGCCTGACCATGACTACTTGTAAAAAATGATAATAATAATAATGACAATGACCTTTCATGTCAGTGAGCTCGCAATTGGATGCTCTGAAAATTTTTCTTTTAAACATGGATTCCAGAAAGAACTTTGGAAAGAGTCTAGAAACTTCCATACGCCTTCCTCCTCCTCCTCCTCTCTCGCCTCTATAAGAAGTCTACCATCAATGATGGAGACTGGGAACGCTAGCCACTATTAAAACGAGTCATAACTAACTTCAAATGAGGACGAATAAATTTCACAAATAACGCACACTCGCATTCTCAACTCATTTCAAAAGTAACAAAAATTCATTCCATAAATATTGCACACTTTCATGTAGACTTCCCTTTATAAATACTGCACGCTCGGCATTTACAACTCATTTCAAAAGTAAGGCACAAAGAATTCATTCCGTAAATATTGCACATTCACGTATACCTAATTTCATAAATACTGCACACTTTCAAGCAGATTTCATTTCATAAATACCGCACACTTTCAAGTAAAATTCATTTCAAAAATATTGCACACTTTCACGTCCGGTTTAATTCATAAACATTGCACATTTTCAAGAAGATCTCATTTCATAAATAATGCACACTTTCAACTAGACTTAATCTCATAAATAATGCTCACTTTCATGTTGACTTAATTTCATAAACATTGCACACTATCAAGCAGATTTCATTTCATAAATATTGCACACTGTCAACAGATTTCATTTCATAAATACTGCACACTTTCACGTCCGGTTTATTTCATAAACATTGCACACTTTCAAGCAGATTTCATTTCATAAATAATGCACACTTTCAACTGGACCTAATCTCAAAAATATTGCACACTTCTAAGTACATTTCATTTCATAAATAATGCACACTCGGCATTCGAAACAAAAATTCATTTCAAAAATAATGCACACTTACACGTACAATTTATTCTAAAAACGGTCCACTGTATGTTACGAATTTTTTCAAACTCACACCAATCACTTCCACGAGATGTATTCCGTGTGCATTATTTATGAAATAATACCCCCATAAAACCAATCAGTGAACAGTTAAAGAAAATTCTCCCAAAGTGTGCAACATTTACGAAAATAATGCCAAACCAAACAGCGAAACGAACTTTTTCCACAACTGTGCATGACTTTTGGAATAAAAATCCTTGTCGTGAGGGAAATAGATATCCGACGGAAGTTGTTAATTACACTGGTGCACAAGTATCCTTGGAACGTGATTTACGAAAGCTCGGAAACCCCAAATTTTGGGACTTTGTTTCCCAAGCCCATTACACGTAACCGACCCAAAACTTTCCCACGCATTTCAATTGAATGACTGTCCAAAAATGAAAATCAAACAACAACTTCGTTTCCCGTTCGCCATTTCGAAACGGAGGAAAAAAATTCGATTGCGCAAAAACAAACCAAAAGAGAAAAGACAGACACGCAGACATACAGACAGACAGACAGACAATATACCAGTATAAATAGGAATCCCACATGGAGGTAAATAAACCCGGGTCATGAATTCGTTTGGCCCAGTGTGCAAGGTCTCCTTATTGGTAACAATCATCGAGAAAGAACCCAGATTACGAGATAGTGTACCGATTGGAATGCGGTCACCAGGTATCACCAGGTATCACCAGGTATATACTTTCGCCGTAATAAAAAAGGCCCGACTTCGATGGAGGATTTAATGCCGAATCCGAACTTCTTTCCTCACTTCAACATTTCTATCCACTTCAACAACAACAACAACAAAATTCCTTCAGATAATGTTACGCCCGCGTCCTCTCACCTTAATGCGCGAATTATTTATTTACACTATCTATAAACTAGACGAACCTATTAAGATATTTATATATTTATTTATTTATTTATTTATTCTTTTGTTTGTTTTCCATCGATAACATTTCGAATTATTATTATTAGGTCGAGTCATTACTAACTTCCGTTCTGTCTTATCAGACAATTATTTAGACATTAACACACTTATATGAAGATTCGGTT
>JADMLL010000368.1:0-13616 GCA_016920875.1 Columbicola columbae
TTTGCCTCTGTTTCTATCTATCTTTTATCCTTTCATCATTCTCTGTCCTCGTTTTCTAATTTATTATCGGCTCTTCTATTTTTGTACCTATTTCTCACTCTCTTCTAACCTTCTTGTCACTTTTCGTATCTTCCTCTCTCTCGTATTCGATTTCGTATCAATCTCTGTTTCTCTATTTTGTTGTCTAATTCTTCCTCTCTCTTTTCCTATCTTCTGTTCTTTTTTCTCTGTCTCCCTGTCTAATTTTCTGTCCTTCTCTTCTCTATGTTTCATTTCTATAAGTGAGGGAGTTCAGGTTTACACTCTGGTGTAGGAACTGTTTCGAATCAATTTTATCTCTTCTTCTGTGCCTTTTCGGGTGCTTTTGTTATGTTTTGCCACCGCGATGTTCCTTCCTCTTTCTTTTTGCCAATGTCTCATTTTTGTGACGTTTAACTCAGAACGGAATTAGTTTCTGTTGGATAAGAGACGACCTACTCCGTTGCTAACATGTACTGACCATTATTGCCTATGTCATCTCATCTCTCTGACTTTGTGTTCCTTACGACCACTTTCAAAATTCAAAACCTCAAAGCTTTCAAATAAAGAAAAAATGACTATTATCTTTCTCACAGCTTAATACGACCCTGAGCCAAAAAAATTCTTACAAAGAAGAAGGAAAAAAAGTAATTCGAGAGAAATCGCAAAGCTTTCGAAAAATGAGAGAGAAGGAGAGAAAAAAATCTGCGCTTCTCCTCCCAAAAGCGCGAGCTTTCTCTTTTCCATTTTCGGCGCCAAACATTTGTAGCGTCGTTCTTCATCCCTCTTACCCTTCGGCCGACTCGTGTTATCTTAGCTTTTGGCAAAATCTGCAGCCGTTCGTCCGTTCGTTCCGAATTTTTTCTCCTTCTTCGTTTTTTTTGGGAAAAATGTAAAAGAAGGAAACGTCCTTCGGAAAAATTATTATGTTTGGCCTTGTTCTCATTAGAAAAGTTTAATTGGATTGATGGGGGAAGGAAGGACGGGGGTAGTTGAGCGGGAGGGTTGACTCTCCTCCCTTGCACGGTGAAAACCCTTTTTTTCGAAAAGGTCGTAACATTTAATTATGTCAAAGTGAGTTCCGAAGTCATAAATCGGTTTTGAAAGTGAGAAACGTTAGAATATTTTCTAATTGATGAGTTTTTCTGGGCCTCCCTCTTCCTCCTCTTCGTCCTCCCCGTTCCTCTTACCGCCTTCTGTCCTCTTTCCCTCGGTCGGTTTTTTATTTTCCCGATGACAACCGGCCAATTTTCCTAAATGGATTAAAGTTTACTCTTTCCGTGTGTGTTGTGTGAGTGTATATATATACATATACACGTGCTCACCTTTTTTGTTTGTGTTACCCTTTTGTTTGGTCAACTTGGAGGAATTGGATTCGGTCGGATTCGGAGGGACGGTTTGACTAGATAAACGGTTTTTAAAACTCGAGGGAGACGAAATTTTTTGTGAGTAAAAGAAGGTGTGTACAGGTGACTAACATCTATACAGGAAGTGTTGGTTTTCTTTATTCTGTTGTAGACAGCAATAGAGTTTCTGTTTCGGGAATATAAAGTATTAATCTGAGAGTAATAGGATTGACAAGAAGTAAATAATGAAAAGGAAAACAAAAAGAGAAAATCAAAGAGACAGAAAGGTAGAAAAAAAAGCAGAAAAAGTTAAAGAAGAAGGAAGATAGAAAACAAGTAAAGACAGAAAAAGACAAAACAATGAGAATGGGAGCAGTTAAAAAGAAAGAACAATGGGAAAAATAAAAAGATCAGACTGTGAAAGACAGAGATAAACAAAAATAAAGAATAAATATAAATGAATAAAATAAAATAAAAAGAAAGAATGAAAGAAAGAGAAAAAGATAAAAACAGAAAGAGAGGAAAAAGGCAAGACAAAAAACGCAACGACGCAAGAAAAAATGAAAATCAAAGATATGGAAAGAGAAAGATAAGAGAGAGAATAGAACAGATCTAGAAAGACAGAGAGACAAAATAGAAAATAAGGGTCGGAAGAAAGAAAGTTAGGTCAAAAAGTAGGACAATAGAAAGCTAAAGAGAGGGAAAATGAGAAAGAAGGAACGAAAGGTAAGAACAGATTAAAAGAAAAATAGAAAGAAATATGTACAAGTAAAGACAGATATACAGTAGACACAAAGGACAGAACTTGAAGAAAAACAACAGAGAATCAAGACCAAAGAAGAAGGGACAAAGATAAAGTGAAAGAAAAGGAGAGAAAGTCAGAGAGACACCCAAACAGCCAAATCGGCAAAACACATCCCTCGAGGCTCAAAACAAAAATCTTCGTTAATTAAACAAAATGGCGGGTCAATGATTTCAAATCAAAGACCTTCAACTGGACAAGATTTTGCCAAAAACGGTCAAGAAATCGGTCCAAATGACGTAACAACTTTTCTCAAATTATCGAATTTAAATTTTTCATAACCAAATTTGGTCAACAAGATGTTTCACGCACTGATCATAATTATTAAACCACCGCCGCCTTCTTTACAACCAACTCCAAAAATCATACTAAACGTCACGACTTAAATTTTTAATTTTATTTCTACCCCTAGAAAGACACAACCCCTGCCGCTCTCGTCGTAATGAAAAGGCAAGAAATCAAAAAAACCCGGTGAATTATACTTGACGCTTGTCATAAATTTTGAATTTTTTCTCTGTAATATTGGCAGCCATTTTTTATGGAAAATTTATCTCCTAAAAAGGAAAAATTTTTACTCAAATGAGTCTCTGTCTGATTAATATTTTCCCCCAGTTTCTTCCCTTAATTCTGGGAATGAAAATTGATGAAAGGACAGAAAAATTTTGTTCTTCATCTAAGAGTGAAAGCAATCACAGGAGATAACAATGAGAAGGAACAGAAGGAAGATGAACATCCCCTACCCTCCCAACCCCCAACCCCAAATCCAAAATGTTACCTCAAAGACATTATTTCCCTCCAGTTCATTTTACTGCCTGTGCTACCGGCCACACTTGAAACCCATCAACCATACAAAATTTATTTAAAGACTAATTTCATACTAATATATACTACATATTATATAGTTATCACGTGCAGTATTTATGAAACACAATATCTTCTAGTGTGCGGAATTTAAAAAGAGAAGCCTTGTCAAAAATGTGCATTACTTTTGAAATAATCCCTGTGAATTATTTATCTATTTATATCTATTATTTATTACTATATATATATATCGATTATATATTATCTGTGTGCATTACTTATAAAATGACTTATTCGTGAGAGAGTGAAGCATTTTTAAAATGATTTTCATCCAAAAGTGTGCATTATTTATGAAATAAAGTCTCTTCTACTACAAAGTACATATACAAAGTGAAGCCGTGTTGAAAATGTGCATTACTTTTGAGATAATCTCTGAGGAGTGTGCATTATTTATGGAATGAACTCTCCCTATATGTGTGCATTACTTATGAAATAAATTCTTGACGAAAGAGTGGAATATTTTCTTCTGAATGTGTGCATCATTTATGAAATTTCAAAGTGTAAATAGGTCACTGGATATAACACAATATGTAGACGTCTCATAGATGATTGACATATAGACAATAGTTAGTATATACAATATATAAATCCACTCATAAATGATAATAGTAACAATACAATCTCTTCCCAACAAACAGATGAAAAGAAAATAGACATACAAATAAACAGATGTGTAAATTAATACATATATAAGGTAATATATTATATATTATAATAACTTGAAAATTGGTAAATAAAAATACCTGAAGAAGGAAACCGTTGGGAAAAAAATTAGTAAAAATAAATTATAGCATAACACGTACACCACTATTAGTATAAATAGTAAATAATATAGTAATTATATATAATGTATAAATCCACTAATAAATAATAATGCTAACAATTCTATTCCAAACAACAATAGACATGAATAACTAAATATAAATAAATTTGTGAATAAGTATAAAAGATAATATATACGTATAAATAGAGATTAATAAACAATAGAATAGTATAAGTAAATATATAAGAAAGTAAAGTGTATAATGCAAGATGAAGGGAGGTATTGATAAAGATGTACAGTCCCCTTATAAAGCCCCCTCAACTTATAAAGTTGGCAGAAGCTGCCTAAGACTCAGTACAGGTTTCTGAACACACCTGGATAATTCGAGCTTTGCCAGTAACCGCTTTCTAAACATTCAGGTCCAAGCCTCTCGAGTCAACTTGTTACACCCAATCGCCTGCGCATTTCTAAACCAGTCAACATGTGCTACTTAAGAAAATTGATTTTGAGGTTTGCAAACGTGTTCAGAGCGCGACGAGGATCATTTTAAAACCGGAAATGAATTCAAAGGTAATTTGAGGAGAACGTGAAAATAGGATCTACTTCCCGCTTCCTTTCTGTCGGTCATTTATATCTTCGTGTTATTATCTGTCATTGTAGAGCCTGGTGTTTAAGCCATGCATCTCATTGGGAAAGAAGAGATATGGTAGCTAGTGACTTCAGTCGTCAGGATCAGTTCTAAGGCAGCTTCTGAGTTTCAACCAATACCGACTGACTCCCTGTAAAAATGTAGCTCAAGAACACAACAGAAAGGCTTCATCTTTAAGTCGAAAATAATTTTCCAGGTCCAAACCAGCCTTGGAACAGAGAAGAGTGTATCCCAGTTTTGCAGAAGCTCATTTCCTGTGCAGATAAATTCCCTTCACGTCCACCCCCCCTACTACCTCCTCTTCTCTGCACACCCACACAGTCAGAGAAAGAAAGCAAAAAGAGTAGTTCGCTCTGTTTTCTCTAACTAGGTCGGAAGGGAAAAAAATTATTTTCATATTATCACCGCAATAAGAAGGACGTATCCCATATGCAAAACCATACGTGAGGTTCAATCATTTTAAAATTCCATAAAAACCAAATGAGGAGGGAAATGGCAAAAAGGAGGAAAATCCTGCGCTTTTCTAATTCGCAGAAAATTTCTTTCTTTTCTCCTTCCTCCATCTCTTCTGAAAAAAGATGGTGGAGCCAGTACCGAAACCAAAAATTTCGACATCCTCCTTTCCTCCCATTTCCACCTCCGCGAAAGAAGACAAAGATGGAGAAGCGAAATATACAAAGAGAGAGAGAGAGATGGGGTAGGTGGTGGTAGTGGTAGAGAGGAAGACGATCTACTTTTTATATTCTTTCTTTCTTTCTCTTTTGTGATGTGAAAAAAAGTTTGTTTTTCCTCTTGAATCCGCGGAGGAGAGATTCTGTCGGTGGTTGCGCGCGCATTCTCGCAACGTGGTTACAATTAGACGCCCCTATCAAATGTAAACGATATGTCTCTGGACACTTTTCTTCGGTCTTTCCTCGGGTTCGTGAGTTTTCGGAAATTTCTCAGCGGGGAAAGTTCACGGCGAAAGTTGGCGCGTCGAAATCCATTCACCGGTTAAAATAATCGCTCATTTCAACCCCCAAATTTTTGGGGAAGTTTTTTTAAACCTTCGTGAGTTTAATATATAATATAAACAGTTTTCTGTTCTCTCATCTTCATTTTATCATCTAACTACCACGCTTGATTTGTCTGGAATTTTCACTATTCATCGGGTAAGTCTTTCAGTTAAAATTTTTCCCACTTCCGGTTTTGCTCTCATCTACCACCCTCCCTCCTTAGGGGTTGTTTAATCGGCTAAAGCATAAACGCATAAATCAAAACCTTAATATTCCCGTCGGTAAGATCATCTTTGTCTACCACGACATCATCTACTAAGTTCATCTTCCTCGGATACAATTCCAACAAAGCTGTCTACTCTTCAAAAAAAAATTATCTAACACCCACAACTTTTACTGATGTCTTCAAAGTATTTTACTTCATCTTCTGTCTATTTTATATTATCTACTGTTGCGGTAATGAGTTATTAAATAATTATTGACTTTATCAACGTATTTATCTTCTATCAGAATCATTAAAATTCTTGGTTGTATCTATCTTTTGTGTTTTAGTAGTTTTGAAGTTTTATTTGCAAAGAACTGTAGGCAGTTGGAGTTATGTCATTATCTACTCTTTTATAAATCCGCTTGTCTGTGGAGTAGAAATGTTCCTTTAAAGTATCCACGTCTTCTGACGTCCTACTTTGAAGAAATATATCGGTTTCCACTTTTTAATTGAGTTGTCTATTCTACATACATTTTTTCTACTACCATTATCTACTTCCTTTCTGTTACGGTGTATATTTTATTCTCTATGTAGTTGAAAAGTTATTTTGCTTTTCTTTTAAGGTGTGAACATTCCTTTTTGATAATTCTTCTTCTGTTTTTCTTTTTTTTTACATTATCTATCCTCTCTACTTTTATCTTTTGTTAGATTCAGTGAGATTTGGTTGTCTGTTAGACATTATCTACAAGCTCCGAGTTAAATGGGGACAAGAATATTTGCGGAAACAGTTTTTTGGTTTGATTCTTCGCAAGATGTTCCGTTTATCTTTTATCTTTTCGTGGATTATCTACGGATTTATTTGAACCCATTTAATTGGAGAATATTTTTCAGATAAATTCATACAAAAATAAACACTGGATAAGTTAATCACCAAATAGGTTTCTCACTACCGCGAGATAAAACGTACGAATACATCTCCAAAATACATACATAACACATTCAGCGATAAAGTGTATAGATAAATTATATAACCTAATTCTAATCACTAAATTAACATCTCACTACACCTAGATAATATATGGCAATTCTCTGAAAAATAGAAATACAACACATTCAGTTATTACATACCAACAAAGAAGAGATATAAGTGAACTATCAGTAGATAAACAAATCAGAGAATAAAAAAAATTTCATTAAATAGATAGATAGATAAAAATTCAATTATATTTAATAATGATTGTAAATCTATTAAGCTAGATATGGTTGCTTTGGTCGAAGATTTCCGACTTGAAATCTGCTCTTATTGTGGACATGACTTCTTTCCATCTATTTAATTGATACCTCCTCAAAGATAATCTACTCTTTGATTTTAACGTCGTTTCTATTCTCGTTGAGACTTCCAGCAGATTCACTTTTTCATTAGAAAGGACAAACAAGGTCTAAAATGTACCTACACTCATCTTCTTTCATCTATTCATCTCAAAAGACGATCTATTCTTCCCCAGAAAATATTCCAATTCCGTTGGACCATCTACTCAAACTTTTAGGATTTTTCTTTCGTTTCCTCCCCCGAGTTTCCCCGCGATCATCTATCTTTACCATCCTTCGATTTGTCTTTGGTTAAAAACCTTCTCAAACAATATTATCTCGAGAAAAAGAAAAAAATAAAAACAAAACAATAACAACAACAGCAGCAACAGCAGCAGCAGAAGAAACAACAAAAACAACAGCAAAACACACTTTCGTCCTCAGAAGAAGAAGAAGAAACTCCCCCTTCCCACTTACTCAATATATTGTATACTGTATATATAAACAAAATGCCGGTGGTTGGATAAACAATAAACACCCTAAAAAAAATTCTTCTTCTCCCGGTGCCCCCGCTAGCCCCCCTTGCCCCGGTGGCAGCCCCCATCCCCTGGGCCCCCACGCCGCTCCCATTCCTAATAAATATTGTTTTTGAAAGATAACGAAATTTAATGAAAACGTTTCTTCGTTGTTTATATTTCTTCATCTCCTCCTCTTTCCCTTTCATCTCGATACAGATTATTCCCTCGAATCTGGTCCGCCATCTTCTTAACCCTCCTCCCTTCCTTCCCCTGTGTCCCTCTCATCATATAGGCTATACACATCCATCATCTGTAACTGTTATCGTGAATGTCGCGGTCACGTGATTAACATCTTATTTAGTGTTGTCACCTTATGATTCCATTCGATTTATAATTAGACAAGACATATGTCAATTGTACAACGAATGATTTTGAAAGTGGTGTAAGTCCATAAGGGAAAAGTCAAAACGCAGATAAAATTTTAATAGAACAAAGATAGATATAGATAAACAGTGATTTCTTAAAATCTGATTTGAATGAGAATAAAAAATTATAAAAATTTTAGTCTGGGTTTTAAAACAAATAAATTCAAATGAAATGTTAATTTTGAAAGTGATTCAAGTCTGGATGAAAAAGGACATAATGCTGTTATTACCTTCTACAGTATATCCGTATATCTTGGGTGCATTGTGGATATTTGAACAAAACCTCAAAGTAAAGTCAACAAATTAATATATGAACTGTTGATTCTCAAAGTGGTATAAGTCCGCTCTCTTTCAAAATAAAGACATCTCACATAATTAGCATTTAGTGCTCACATCTTATTTATAAATAACTCAAAATTAACGAGATTATTGGAGTTATATCATATATTTATTGGAAATGGTGTTCAAACCAAACCTTTTCCACTTCCGGTTCCGTCGGATTTTGTTAATACTAAAAACCTCAGAAATGAATTTTGTACCTAACTGTCTCACAAATTTCGTTTTACTTAATTACTTCAGAAATAAACATATCGGCTTGATTCATGATAAATTCGTATCTTCAAACCGGAAGTAGTTAACAGACACCGGAAAATTCGTGCCTGGTATTATTTTGTTTTGAGAACAAAACCAACAACATTATTGGGGTAACACGATACAAATAAGGACTGCTAGAGATGATACTTAGTACAGTGTTCGAACAACAGCTTTTCACTTCCGGTTCCGTCGGATTTTGTTAGTACTATGGAGCTGAGAAATAATTTTTTTGTCACTAACTGTAACACAAATTTTGTTTTAGTAAATTTACATTTGAACGAGTATATTTTGAACTAAATTCTCAAAACTCGCCGATTTTCAAACCGGAAGTAATTGACAAAAACCGGAAAATAGGTGCGTTATCTACCCTTCCGGTCGTTTTTGGTATTAGGTTGATTTGAGAACAAAATCAGCGACAATATTAGGATTGTGCGATAGATAGAAGGTATAAGAAAGATGATAGTTAGCGGAAACAGTGTTCAAACAACAGCTTTCTCACTTCCGGTTTTCTTTCTGTCGGTTTATTAACTTGAAAATACTCGAAACCGTTGTTTAGTTTTTGTCTTGGAAAAATTATATTTCAAACACACGTTCAAGACGTCAACTCTCAAACCTAACGACCTCCATACCGGACATGATCAAACCAACCCCACCCCCGAGAAAAATAAGAAAAAAGATTACCCGAAGCAGAAGACAAATAAGAAATCAAAACAAAACATCAGAAAACCGTAAATATAATAATATAAAAACAAAATTGCCGGTGAATGAAAGCCTTTTCCCAACCGTTCGGATGCAGAAGAAGAGATCGGGGAGAGATAGAGAGAGAGAGAGAGAGAGCCGGCGTTCGCGTCCCGGTGTTTATTGTATCGTGTTTGTTGTTTGAGAGAGAGAGAGAGAGAGCTCTCCCTCTCTCCCGTGTTGTTGTTTATATTTCCCAGTTTCTCCGTTCGCCGAGACAACATGCGGCAACCACGTGGATTCAGTCTGCCTTCGTAGGAGTCAACCCTCGGGCCGCGTTCGCTTTTTCGCCGTTCGTTTGCCGTCGCTAAAATCAAAAACTCCCGCGCGGGATTTCAACGGTTAAAAACTCCCTTCGATCATCTTTCTTTATCAATATTTTATTTATTTATTTATTTATCTGACATCACGTGACCTTGAAAATTATGTTTTTATTGACAACATGAACCGATTGCGACTCAATAACCAATCATCGATATGAAAACATAATTGCGACACTCAAATTTCCGTAAGTAAAATATTTTTGTTTCCTTCTGCGACACTCTTAGAAGCTTAAGAACCTACTGACTATTTCCGGAAGAAAAGAACAAAATCCCAAAGAACCGGAAGCGAAAAACCTTTTTGATTTAAAACACTGTTTCCGCTAACTATCATTATTCTTAGTCTTTCTATCGATAGCATAAAACTAACAGACTCATCGATTTTGTTCTTAAAGGAAAATTTAAAACACAATTAGTAAGAAAAATCATTTTTGAGTGTCGTGGTACTAGCAAAATCTCATGGAACCGGAAGTAAGAAAGGTGTTGTTTGAACAGTGTTTCCGCTAAGAATCAAAGACCAAGGAAGATTCTGGAGAATTTTTATTTTCCATTGTCACCAAATTAATTTATCCAAAGAGCTTTAGTCCATTGCAAACTCTGTTGCGTTTTGACTTTGTTTCTCTTCGACTTACATCACTTTCATAATCAATCGTTTCACAGTTTGATTCGTTGACGAATTATAAACTGATCAAAGATATTAGATATTTGAGAATACGAAGAGTGAGTTATTTGTAATTGTAAATGAGATATCTCCATTTTGAAAGATAGTAGACATATACCACTTTCATAATCAACAGTTTATATATTAATTTTTCGACAACTTTAAAGTTTTTTTCTCAAATATCCACAGTGCACCGGAGATATACAGATATACTGTAGAAGATAATAACTGAATTACATCTCTTTCTTCCTATAGACTTAAACCACTTTCAAATTAACGATTCATTTAAATTTTCTTTTCCGACGGATTGAGTCAAACTATGAAACCCAGGCGAGAATTTTTTATTCTCATCCAAATTAGATTTTAAGAAATCACCGTTTATCTATATACCTTTGTTTCGTTAAAACTTTATCTGCGTTTTTGCCTTTTCCTTATGCACTTACCCCACTTTCAAAATCAATCGTAATACAGTTCTATTTTTAAACGAATTCAAATTGTATAAATATTGTAGATATTTGAGAATACCTATTATGAGTTGTTAATAGACAAGATGTGAGTACTAAACTATAGTTAAACTAA
Organism: Columbicola columbae; assembly: GCA_016920875.1. NCBI lineage: Eukaryota > Metazoa > Arthropoda > Insecta > Psocodea > Philopteridae > Columbicola > Columbicola columbae. The sequence continues at coordinate 10,783 of JADMLL010000368.1, forward strand.
GTGTTTATATAAATTTTCATTTATATACACTTATACCACTTTTAAAACAACCGGTTTATATTGAAGTTTTATTTTTTAAATAGTCAACACAAAACGAAAACTCTTTTACTCCTGTAAATCTAACTTTTGTTGTCTTACCACTCTTGTTTTTCGTTTGGTTGCAAATATAATATATATTAATATATTAATATAACTCTTCTATCAATCAAATCTCACAAACCTTTCTTAGGTCTATGAAAATGACTTGACATGACCTAGAGAAGGCATAACTTTGAAGACTTCGTCAATTTTTCTTTATCAACATAATCCGGCCGTGTCGAAATATTATTGTTAATATTATACTGTCATTGTAATATATGTAGCATTCTTCTTAACAACAAAAGACAGAAAAAACCTGAAAGAAGTTGGAAGTGAAAAAAGGAAAACGTGGAAAATTCCGCGAGGGAAAACTCACTTTGAATTTTCTCTAAACTCGCGTTCTGCCGTCGGAACCGTATCAACGCGACTTCTTTATCTTCTCTATAATATTATATCTGTATTCTGTATCATTTTTATCCGTAACCATTAACTAAAGTATTTATCTGTCATACGCTCAGCTGTTGTTTCTTATACAGTAATGGTTAAGTTCGTCAGAATTGTTTAGTCGATGAAAATAGTCCAAATAAGTGAGCTGTGACGGTTTTATAATTTCAGAATTGGGTTCTCGAGACTGTTATACTGTACTGTATGAATTATGTGACCGCTCCAGAATGAAATTTCTTTCAAAAGTCATCCTAATAAGGAATTTCGTAATTTTTACAAACATAACTGTATGGCTGGAGAGGATATGAAGTTTCTTGTCTCTTTAAATTTTCGCGATTGTTCTGTATAGTTTATAACTGTATGTTGGGAGATTGTAGTGGTGAAAGCAACCGATTATAAAATTATGGCTGTAAATTTGAATCTCTCTCGCATACCAAGCGTGAGGTTTTGAGGTTTTGCAGACTTAGCCCAGCTTATACTCTGACCGATTTACAAATTTAAATCTGTAGATGTAGAGATGTGGTTACAAATGGAAATGGGCCGGACTACCTAGAAAGTCAGACCAAAGATGATCAGTCAGACCAAATTGCTTACCCACTGGACTCTTGACTTAAGACTTCGGAAAAGGGACCACCAGAAGAGACAATGGGACGATGATCAAAAATTTCGCTGAGCCTATATGGTATACCCAGGAATCTAGGGAAGGAAATGGGAGAAGCTTCTGCCGTATTACCGACCCTGATTGGGAGTTTCTCTTACTGATGTTATTCATTGTCTACTGTACTTATCCTAATCCGTACAGCTCAATAATAATAATAATAACGCTCTGATGATGCCAACATCTCAAAACAGACAAAATGACTTTTCCTATCAAACATCTGTACTACCATTTCTTATACACTAAAACCAGTTTTGGGATTTGTATTCAAAAATTCAGTAAAAAATGCGAACCGGTTTCAAATGTTCACGATCTATCCCTTCTGAACGACAGTTTCTGTTACACCAAATCGGGGTCAGAAATGATAAAAGATAAGAGAACTCACCCCTGGAAATGTGAATGACGTCACCCAGATACGTTGAAAGAATCTGAAATGAAACGAAGACAAAAACAATTGTAAGCACAGCAATTTTAAATTTTTAAGGTTTTTCCTATTCGAGCTTATGCTACCCCCTTTAAGCTACTACAAGTGACTATCACAAACGTCTCAACACTAAAACTAAAAAACAGAGAAAGAGAGAGAGGGAATTAAGTACAAAATGAAAAAAGGAAAACGAGTTTAACCTGTTTCCCGAATCAAATTTCCCGCGAACAACACACCGGAAGTCGCGGAATCATCCCCTATTCCCACCCAACCCTTTCGCATTAAAAAAAATTATTTTTGAGAGAGAGAGCTTAAGGGCATAAAAAACGTTTAAATGTTTGATTCGAAATTAATTAAAAGCCTTCGACTGGAGAGAGAAGAGAGAGAGAGAGAAGGAAGAGGAGACAGTGAAGGAACGAGAGGGGAAGGAAACAAAAGAATAATATTATTGTAAGAAGTTGGTATCCCTGGTTTTGTAAATTAAATTATGTTTATAGCGGTAAATAGAAGGAATATCCAAACACTCAGAAGGAAACTTCGCCGAATTGTAAACATAAGTAGAAAGGCTAAAAGCCAATCAAGTATTCTTCTTCTCTCTCGTCTTTCTCTTGAGAAGAATAGAGAGAGGCGGAGGAGGGGATAAAGGGTCAAAGGGAGTCTCCCGAAACAAAAGAGAAGGAAGGAGGACTTTGGCCCATGAATTATTAGCCAGGTAATTATAAGTCGTCGCTTTTCCCGATTCAAATGAATTCCGGGAAATTTTCATTAATCGAATATCGCTTAAATACCCGGTTTTGAAAACAAAAACGAGGTCTTTAGGAGGGAAGGGAAGTAAGAGACAAAACGAGGAATTGTTATTCGAAATAGAGTGAACACTTGAATTGTTACAAAGGGAAACACAAAACGGAAAGAGCGAAAGTCAATGAAGAAAGGTTTCAACATAAGCAAATGGAAACGCGGTGGAGACTCATTCGAAACAAAGAATAAGACAATGAAAGAAGTTATACCAGATAAGGAAGTTCAGGAAAAAGCAAAGACACAAAACGAAAAGGGAACATATGGAAAAAGGATCTTTTTTGGATGAGAAGACAAAGGAAAAAGAAAAGGCAAAGAACAGGAACATTTATATGACATAAAAATAATAAACTGAAATGGAAAAGAAGTAAAACAGAAAAAAAGCAGAAAAGAAGGAATGAAAGACGAAAGATATAAAAAGAGATAATACTGAAG
>JADMLL010000369.1:0-13260 GCA_016920875.1 Columbicola columbae
TTTTCTGTCCTTCTCTTCATCTATGTTTCATTTCTATAAGTGAGAGTTCAAGTTTACACTCTGGTGTAGAAACTGTTTCGAATCAATTTTATCTCTTCTTCTGTGCCTTTTCGGGTGCTTTTGTTATGTTTTTACACTGATGATGTTCTTCCTTTCTTTTTCAATGTCTCATTTTTGTGACGTTTAACTCAGAACGGAATTAGTTTCTGTTGGATAAGAGACGACCTACTCCGTTGCTAACATGTACTGACCATTGTTTCTATGTCATCTTCTCTCTGACTGTGTTCCTTACGACCACTTTCAAAATTCAAAACCTCAAAGCTTTCAAATAAAGAAAAAATGACTCTATTATCTTTCTCACAGCTTAATACGACCCTGAGCCAAAAAAATTCTTACAAAGAAGAAGGAAAAAAAGTAATTCGAGAGAAATCGCAAAGCTTTCGAAAAATGAGAGAGAAGGAGAGAAAAAAATCTGCGCTTCTCCTCCCAAAAGCGCGAGCTTTCTCTTTTCCATTTTCATTTGGCGCCGCCCCCAACGCATTTGGCAACGTCGTTCCTTCATCCCTCTCATTCTTACCCTTCGGCCGACTCGTGTTATCTTAGCTTTTGGCAAAATCTGCAGCCGTTCGTCCGTTCGTCCGTCTGTTCCGAATTTTTCGTTTTTGGGAAAAATGTAAAAGAAGGAAAACGTCCTTCGGAAAAATTATTATGTTTGGCCTTGTTCTCATTAGAAAAGTTTAATTGATTGATGGGGGACGGGGAAGTAGTTGATGGGGGTTGACTCCTCCCTTGCACGGTGAAAACCCTTTTTTTTCGAAAAGGTCGTAACATTTAATTATGTCAAAGTGAGTTCGAAGTCATAAATCGGTTTTGAAAGTGAGAAACGTTAGAATATTTTCTAATTGATGAGTTTTCTGGGCCTCCTCTTCCTCCTCCTTCCCCGTTCCTCTTACCGCCTTCTGTCCTCTTTCCTCTCGGTTTTTATTTTCCCGATGACAACCGTAATAATTTTCCTAAATGGATTACTCTTTCCGTGTGGTGTTGTGTGAGTGTATATATATACATATACACGTGCTCACCTTTTATGTTTGTGTTACCCTTTTGTTTGGTCAACTTGGAGGAATTGGATTCGGTCGGATTCGGAGGGACGGTTTGACTAGATAAACGGTTTTTAAAACTCGAGGGAGACAAAATTTTTGTGAGTAAAAGAAGGTGTGTACAGGTGACTAACATCTATACAGGAGGTGTTGGTTTTCTGTATTCTGTTGTAGACAGCTAACAGAGTTTCTGTCTAGAGAATAGCAAGTATTAGTAAAGTGTGGGATTTGACTGAGAATAAATAATTGGAAAACGAAGAAAAGGTCAGAAGAAAAGAGAAATTGAAAGATGGAAAGAGACAGAAAGGTAGAAAGAAAGGCAGAAAAAGTTCAGCAAGAGAGGGAGAGATGGAAATTTAAAAAACGAGACAGAGAAAGAGACCGAAACAATGGGAAAAATGGGAACGATTTAAAAAGAAAGAGAGACAATGTGGGAAAGAAATAAAGGAAAAGTCAGACTGTGAGAAGACAGAGAAGGATGAACGAAAGGATAGAGAAAGATAAATGTAAAAATGATAGAAATAAAAAGATAAAGAAAGAGAAGAACATGAGCAAGAGAAAAGAGAAAGAATTAAGAACAAAGAGAGAGGGAGAGAAAGGCAGAGACAGAAAACGACGCAACGACGCAAGAAAGAATGAAGAAATCAAAGATATGGAAAGAGAAAGATAAGATAAGAGAGGAATAGAACGATCTAGAAAGACAGAGACAAAATAGAAAATAAGGGTCGGAAGAGAAAGTTAGGTCAAAAAGTAGGACAATAGAAAGCTAAAGAGAGGGAAAATGAGAAAGAAGGAACGAAAGGTAAGAACAGATTAAAAGAAAATAGAAAGAAATATGTACAATAAAGACAGATACAGTAGACACAAAGGACAGAACTTGAAGAAAAACAACAGAGAATCAAGACCAAAGAAGAAGGGACAAAGATAAAGTGAAAGAAAAGGAGAGAAAGTCAGAGAGACACCCAAACAGCGAAATCGGCAAAACACATCCCTCGAGGCACAAAACAAAAATCTTCGTTAATTAAACAAAATGGCGGGTCAATGATTTCAAATCAAAGACCTTCAACTGGACAAGATTTTGCCAAAAACGGTCGAGAAATCGGTCCAAATGACGTAACAACTTTTCTCAAATTATCGAATTTAAATTTTTCATAACCAAATTTGGTCAACAAGATGTTTCACGCACTGATCATAATTATTAAACCACCGCCGTCTTTACAACCAACTCCAAAATCATACTAAACGTCACGACTTAAATTTTTAATTTTATTTCTACCCCTAGAAAGACACAAGCCTCTCGTCGTAATGAAAAGGCAAGAAATCAAAAAAACCCGGTGAATTATACTTGACGCTTGTCATAAATTTTGAATTTTTTCTCTGTAATATTGGCAGCCATTTTTTATGGAAAATTTATCTCCTAAAAAAGGAAAAATTTTTACTCAAATGAGTCTCTGTCTCGATTAATATTTTCCCCCAGTTTCTTCCCTTAATTCTGAGAATGAAAATTGATGAAAGGACAGAAAAATTTTGTTCTTCATCTAAGAGTGAAAGCAATCACAGGAGATAACAATGAGAAGGAACAGAAGGAAGATGAACATCCCCTACCCTCCCAACCCCCAACCCCAAATCCAAAATGTTACCTCAAAGACATTATTTCCCTCCAGTTCATTTTACTGCCTGTGCTACCGGCCACACTTGAAACCCATCAACCATACAAAATTTATTTAAAGACTAATTTCATACTAATATATACTACATATTATATAGTTATCACGTGCAGTATTTATGAAACAGAGTATCTTCGTGCGGTATGTAATAAAAAGAAGAGCAAAATGTAACACTTTTGAAATATTCCCTGTGAATTATTTATCTATTTATATCTATTATTTATTACTATTATACATACCGATTATATATTATCTGTGTGCATTACTTATAAAATGACTCATTCGTGAGAGAGTGAAGCATTTTTAAAATGATTTTCATCCAAAAGTGTGCATTATTTATGAAATAAAGTCTCTTCTACTACAAAGTACATATACAAAGTGAAGCCGTGTTGAAAATGTGCATTACTTTTGAGATAATCTCTGAGGAGTGTGCATTATTTATGGAATGAACTCTCCTATATGTGCATTACTTATGAAATAAATTCTTGACGAAAGAGTGGAATATTTTCTTCTGAATGTGTGCATCATTTATGAAATTTCAAAGTGTAAATAGGTCACTGTATATAACACAATATGTAGACGTCTCATAGATGATTGACATATAGACAATAGTTAGTATATACAATATATAACCACTCATAAATGATAATAGTAACAACAATACAATCTCTTCCCAACAAACAGATGAAAAGAAAATAGACATACAAATAAACAGATGTGTAAATTAATACATATATAAGGTAATATATTATATATTATAATAACTTGAAAATTGGTAAATAAAAATACCTGAAGAAGGAAACCGTTGGGAACAAAAAAAATTAGTAAAAATAAATTATAGCATAACACGTACACCACTATTAGTATAAATAGTAAATAATATAGTAATTATATATAATGTATAAATCCACTAATAAATAATAATGCTAACAATTCTATTCCAAACAACAATAGACATGAATAACTAAATATAAATAAACTTGTGAATAAGTATAAAAGATAATATATAGTATAGAGAGAAATAAACAATAGAATAGTATAAGTAAATATATAAGAAAGTAATGTGTATAATGCAAGATGAAGGGAGGTATTGATAAAGATGTACAGTCCCCTTATAAAGCCCCCTCAACTTATAAAGTTGGCAGAAGCTGCCTAAGACTCAGTACAGGTTTCTGAACAACACCTGGATAATTCGAGCTTTGCCAGTAACCGCTTTCTAAACATTCGGGTCCAAGTTTCTCGAGTCAACTTGTTACACCCAATCGCCTGCGCATTTCTAAACCAGTCAACATGTGCTACTTAAGAAAATTGATTTTGAGGTTTGCAAACGTGTTCAGAGCGCGACGAGGATCATTTTAAAACCGGAAATGAATTCCAAAGGTAATTTGAGGAGAACGTGTCAAAATAGGATCTACTTCCCGCTTCCTTTCTGTCGGTCATTTATATCTATCTTCGTGTTATTATCTGTCATTGTAGAGCCTGGTGTTTAAGCCATGCATCTCATTGGGAAAGAAGAGATGTGGTAGCTAGTGACTTCAGTCGTCAGGATCAGTTCTAAGGCAGCTTCTGAGTTTCAACCAATACCGACTGACTCCCTGTAAAAATGTAGCTCAAGAACACAACAGAAAGGCTTCATCTTTAAGTCGAAAATAATTTTCCAGGTCCAAACCAGCCTTGGAACAGAGAAGAGTGTATCCCAGTTTTGCAGAAGCTCATTCCCTGTGCAGATAAATTCCCTTCACGTCCACCCCCCCTACTACTCTCCTTTCTGCACCCACACAGTCAGAGAAAGAAAGCAAAAAGAGTAGTTCGCTCTGTTTTCTCTAACTAGGTCGGAAGGGAAAAAAATTATTTTCATATTATCACCGCAATAAGAAGGACGTATCCCATATGCAAAACCATACGTGAGGTTCAATCATTTTAAAATTCCATAAAAACCAAATGAGGAGGGAAATGGCAAAAAAGGAGGAAAATCCTGCGCTTTTCTAATTCGCAGAAAATTTCTTTCTTTTCTCCTTCCTCCATCTCTTCTGAAAAAGATGGTGGAGCCAGTACCGAAACCAAAAATTTCGACATCCTCCTTTCCTCCCATTTCCACCTCCGCGAAAGAAGACAAAGATGGAGAAGGAATATACAAAGAGAGAGAGAGAGGGATGGGGTAGGTGGTGGTAGTGGTAGAGAGGAAGACGATCTACTTTTTATATTCTTTCTTTCTTTCTCTTTTGTGATGTGAAAAAGTTTTTCCTCTTGAACCGCGGAGGAGAGATTCTGTCGGTGGTTGCGCGCGCATTCTCGCAACGTGGTTACAATTAGACGCCCCTATCAAATGTAAACGATATGTCTCTGGACACTTTTCTTCGGTCTTTCCTCGGGTTCGTGAGTTTTCGGAAATTTCTCAGCGGGGAAAGTTCACGGCGAAAGTTGGCGCGTCGAAATCCATTCACCGGTTAAAATAATCGCTCATTTCAACCCCCAAATTTTTGGGGAAGTTTTTTTAAACCTTCGTGAGTTTAATATATAATATAAACAGTTTTCTGTTCTCTCATCTTCATTTTATCATCTAACTACCACGCTTGATTTGTTGAATTTTCACTATTCATCGGGTAGAAGGTAAGTCTTTCAGTTAAAATTTTTCCCACTTCCGGTTTTGCCTCATCTACCACCTCTCCTTAGGGGTTTAATCGGCTAAAGCATAAACGCATAAATCAAAACCTTAATATTCCCGTCGGTAAGATCATCTTTGTCACTACGACACGACATCATCTACTAAGTTCATCTTCCTCGGATACAATTCCAACAAAGCTGTCTACTCTTCAAAAATTATCTAACACCTTTTTATACTGATGTCTTCAAAGTATTTTACTTTCTTCTGTCTATTTTATATTATCTACTGTTGCGGTAATGAGTTATTAAATAATTATTGACTTTATCAACGTATTTATCTTCTGTCAGAATCATTAAAATTCTTGGTTGTATCTATCTCTTGTGTTTTAGTAGTTTTGAAGTTTTATTTGCAAAGAACTGTAGGCAGTTGGAGTTATGTCATTATCTACTCTTTTATAAATCCGCTTGTCTGTGGAGAAATGTTCCTTTAAAGTATCCACGTCTTCTGACGTCCTACTTTGAAGAAATATATCGGTTTCCACTTTTTTATTGAGTTGTCTATTCTACATACATTTTTCTACTACATTATCTACCCTTCTGTTACGGTGTATATTCTCTATGTACTTGAAATCTTCTTTTGTTTTTGAGGTGTGAACATCACTTTTTATAATCCATCTTCTGTTTTTCTTTTTTTTACATTATCTATCCTCTCTATTTTTATCTTTTGTTAGATTCAGTGAGATTTGGTTGTCTGTTAGACATTATCTACAAGCTCCGAGTTAAATGGGGACAAGAATATTTGCGGAAACAGTTTTTTAGTTTGATTCTTCGCAAGATGTTCCGTTTATTTTTATCTTTTCGTAGATTATCTACGGATTTATTTGAACCCATTTAATTGGAGAATGTTTTTCAGATAAATTCATACAAAAATAAACACTGGATAAGTTAATCACCAAATAGGTTTTCACTACCGCGAGATAAAACGTACGAATACATCTCCACATACATAACACATTCAGCGATAAAGTGTATAGATAAATTATATAACCTAATTCTAATCACTAAATTAACATCTCACTACACCTAGATAATATATGGCAATTCTCTGAAAAATAGAAATACAACACATTCAGTTATTACATACCAACAAAGAAGATATAAGTGAACTATCAGTAGATAAACAAATCAGAGAATAAAAATTTCATTAAATAGATAGATAGATAAAAATTCAATTATATTTAATAATGATAAATCTATTAAGCTAGATATGGTTGCTTTGGTCGAAGATTTCCGACTTGAAATCTGCTCTTATTTGGACATGACTTCTTTCCATCTATTTAATTGATGCCTCCTCAAAGATAATCTACTTTGATTTTAACGTCGTTTCTATTCTCGTTGAGACTTCCAGCAGATTCACTTTTTCATTAGAAAGGACAAACAAGGTCTAAAATGTACCTACACTCATCTTCTTTCATCTATTCATCTCAAAAGACGATCTATTCTTCCCCAGAAAATATTTCACTTCCGTTGGATCATCTACTCAAACTTTTAGAATTTTTTCTTTCGTTTCCCCGCGATCATCTATCTTTACCATCCTCCGATTTGTCTTTGGTTAAAAACCTTCTCAAACAATATTATCTTGAGAAAAGAAAAATAAAAACAAAACAATAACAACAACAGCAGCAACAGCAGCAGCAGAAGAAACAACAAAAACAACAGCAAAACACACTTTCGTCCTCAGAGAAGAAGAAGAGAAATTCCCCCTTCCCCAATATATCAATATATACTAAGTATATATAAACAAAATGCCGGTGGTTGGATAAACAATAAACACCCTAAAAATTCTTCTTCTCCCGGTTCCTAGCTCCCTTGCCCGGTGGCAGCCCCATCCCTGGCCCCCACGCCGCTCCCATTCCTAATAAATATTGTTTTTGAAAGATAACGAAATTTAATGAAAACGTTTCTTCGTTGTTTATATTTCTTCATCTCCTCCTCTTCCCTTTCATCTCGATACAGATTATTCCCTCGAATCTGGTCCGCCATCTTCTTAACCCTCCTCCCTCCCTTCCCCTGTGTCCCTCTCATCATATAGGCTACACATCCATCATCTGTAACTGTTATCGTGAATGTCGCGGTCACGTGATTAACATCTTATTTAGTGTTGTCACCTTATGATTCCATTCGATTTATAATTAGACAAGACATATGTCAATTGTACAATGAATGATTTTGAAAGTGGTGTAAGTCCATAAGGGAAAAGTCAAAACGCAGATAAAATTTTTATAGAACAAAGATAGATATAGATAAAAAGTGATTTCTTAAAATCTGATTTGAATGAGAATAAAAAATTATAAAAATTTTAGCCTGGGTTTTATAGTTTAACTAAATCCGTCGGAAAACAAATAAATTTAAATGAAATGTTAATTTTGAAAGTGATTCAAGTCTGGATGAAAAAGGACATAATGCTGTTATTATCTTCTACAGTATATCCGTATATCTTGGGTGCATTGGATATTTGAACAAAACCTCAAAGTAAAAGAACAAATTAATATACGAACGTTGATTCTCAAAGTGGTATAAGTCCGCTCTCTTCAAAATAAAGACATCTCACATAATTAGCATTTAGTGCTCACATCTTATTTATAAATAACTCAAAATTAACGAGATTATTGGAGTTATATCATATATTTATTGGAAATGGTGTTCAAACCAAACCTTTTCCACTTCCGGTTCCGTCGGATTTTGTTAATACTAGAAACCTCAGAAATGAATTTGTACCTAACTGTCTCACAAATTTCGTTTTAGTAATTACTTCAGAAATACATATCGGCTTGATTCATGATAAATTCTGGCTTCAAACCGGAAGTAGTTAACAGACACCGGAAAATTCGTGCCTGGTATTATTTTGTTTTGAGAACCAAAACATTATTAGAGTAACACGATGCAAATAAGGACTGCGAGAGATGATACTTAGTACAAACAGTGTTCGAACAACAGCTTTCTCACTTCCGGTTCCGACGGGTTCCGTCAGCTATGGAGGTGAGAAATAATTTTTTTTGTCACTAACTGTAACACAAATTTTGTTTTAGTAAATTTACATTTGAACGATTATTTTGAACTAAATTCTCAAAACTCGCCGATTTTCAAACGGAAGTAATTGACAAAACAGGAAAATAGGTGCGTTATCTACCCTTCCGGTCGTTTTTGGTATTGATTTGAGAACAAAATCAGCGACAATATTAGGATTGTGCGATAGATAGAAGGACTAAGAAAGATGATAGTTAGCGGAAACAGTGTTCAAACAACAGCTTTCTCACTTCCGGTTTTCTTTCTGTCGGTTTTTGACTTGAAAATACACGGAAACCCGTTGTCTAGTTTTTGTCTTGGAAAAATTATATTTCAAACATACATTCAAGACTTCAACTCTCCAAACCTAACGACCCCATACCGGACATGATCAAACCAACCCCACCCCGAAAAATAAGAAAAAAGATTACCCGAAGCAGAAGACAAATAAGAAATCAAAACAAAACATCAGAAAACCGTAAATATAATAATATAAAACAAAATTGCCGGTGAATGAAAGCCTTTTCTCAACCGTTCGGATGCAGAAGAAGAGATCGGGAGAGATAGAGAGAGAGAGAGAGAGGCGTTCGCGTCCCGGTGTTTATTGTATCGTGTTTAGAGAGAGAGAGAGAAAGCCTCTCCTCTCTCTCCCGTGTGTTATTATATTTCCCAGTTTCTCCGTTCGCCGAGACAACATGCGGCAACCACGTGGATTCAGTCTGCCTTCGTAGGAGTCAACCCTCGGGCCGCGTTCGCTTTTTCGCCGTTCGTTTGCCGTCGCTAAAATCAAAAACTCCCGCGCGGGATTTCAACGGTTAAAAACTCCCTTCGATCACCTTTCTTTATCAATATTTTATTTATTTATTTATTTATCTGCCATCACGTGACCTTGAAAATTATTGACAACATGAACCGATTGCGACTCAATAACCATCATCGATATGAAAACATAATTGCGACACTCACCGTAAGTAAAATATTTTCTGTATCCTTCTGCGACACTCTTAGAAGCTTAAGAACCTACTGACTATTTCCGGAAGAAAAGAACAAAATCCCAAAGAACCGGAAGCGAAAAACCTTTTTGATTTAAAACACTGTTTCCGATAACTATCATTATTCTTAGTCTTTCTATCGATAGCATAAAACTAACAGACTCATCGATTTTGTTCTCAAAGGAAAATTTAAAACACAATTAGTAAGAAAGAAAAATCATTTTTGAGTGTCGTGGTACTAGCAAAATCATGGAACCGGAAGTAAGAAAGGTGTTGTATGAACAGTGTTTCCGCTAAGAATCAAAGACCAAGGAAGATTCCTTGGAGAATTTTTATTTTCCATTGTCACTCAAATTAATTTATCCAAAGAGCTTTAGTCCATTGCAAACTCTGTTGCGTTTTGACTTTGTTTCCTCTTCGACTTACATCACTTTCATAATCAATCGTTTCACAGTCCGAATCGTTGGCGAATCATAAACTGAACAAAGATATTAGACATTTGAGAATACGAAGAGTGAGTTATTTGTAATTGTAAATGAGATATCTCCATTTTGAAAGATAGTAGACATATACCACTTTCATAATCAACAGTTTATATATTAATTTTTTGACTACTTTAAAGTTTTTTTCTCAAATATCCACAGTGGAGATATACAGATATACTGTAGAAGATAATAACTGAATTACATCTCTTTCTTCCTATAGACTTAAACCACTTTCAAATTAACGATTCATTTAAATTTTCTTCGGATTGAGTCAAACTATGAAACCCAGGCGAGAATTTTTTATTCTCATCCAAATTAGATTTTAAGAAATCACCGTTTATCTATATACCTTTGTTTCCCTAGAATTTTATCTCCGTTTTTGCCTTTTCCTTATGCACTTACCCCACTTTCAAAATCAATCGTAATACAGTTCTATTTTTAAACGAATTCAAATTGTATAAATATAGATATTTGAGAATACCTATTATGAGTTGTTAATAGACAAGATGTGAGTACTAAACTATAGTTAAGTGTTTATATAAATTTTCATTTATATACACTTATACCACTTTTAAAACAACCGGTTTATATTGAAGTTTTATTTTTTAAATAGTCAACACAAAACGAAAACTCTTTTACTCCTGTAAATCTAACTTTTGTTGTCTTACCACTCTTGTTTTTCGTTTGGTTGCAAATATAATATATATTAATATATTAATATAACTCTTCTATCAATCAAATCTCACAAACCTTTCTTAGGTCTATGAAAATGACTTGACATGACGTAGAGAAGGCATAACTTTGAAGACTTCGTCAATTTTTCTTTATCAACATAATCCGGCCGTGTCGAAATATTAATATTAATATTATACTTTCATTTTAATATATGTAGCATTCTTCTTAACAACAAAAGACAGAAAAAACCTGAACAAAGTTGGGAAATAGCCTTAAAGATGAAGTGAAAAAAGGAAAACGTGGAAAATTCAGCGAGGGAAAACTCATTTTGAATTTTCTCTCAACTCGCGTTCTGCCGTCGGAACCGTATCAACGCGACTTTCTTTATCTCTCAATATTATATCTGTATTCTGTATCATTTTTATCCGTAACCATTAACTAAAGTATTTATCTGTCATACGCTCACCTGTTGTTTCTTATACAGTAATGGTAGTTGTCGTCAGAATTGTTGAGTCGATGAAAATAGTCCGAATAAGTGATCTGTGACGGTTTTATAATTTCAGAATTGAGTTCTCGAGACTGTTATACTGTACTGTATGAATTATGTGACTCCAGAATGAAATTTCTTTCAAAAGTCATCCTAATAAGGAATTTCGTAATTTTTACAAACATAACTGTATGGCTGGAGAGGATATGAAGTTTCTTGTCTCTTTAAATTTTCGCGATTGTTCTGTATAGTTTATAACTGTATGTTGGGAGACTGTAGTGGTGAAAGCAACCGATTATACAAATTATGGCTGTAAATTTGAATCTTCTCTCGCATACCAAGCGTGAGGTTTTGAGGTTTTGCAGACTTAGCCCAGCTTATACTCGATTTACTAATTTAAATCTGTAGATGTAGAGATGTGGTTACAAATGGAAATGGGCCGGACTTACTGCTAGAAAATCAGACCAAAGATGAACCAAATTGCTTACCCACTGGACTCCCGACTTAAGACTTCGGGAAAGGGACCACCAGAAGAGACAATGGGAAGATGATCCAAAAAATTTCGCTGAGCCTATATGGTATACCCAGGAATCTACGGAAGGAAATGGGAGAAGCTTCTGCCGTATTACCGACCCTGATTGGGAGTTTCTCTTACTGATGTTATTCATTATCTACTGTACTTATCCTAATCCGTACAGCTCAATAATAATAATAACGCTCTGGTGATGCCAACATCTCAAAACAGACAAAATAACTTTTCCTATCAAACATCTGCACTACCATTTTCTTATACACTAAAACCAGTTTTGGGATTTGTATTCAAAAATTCAGTAAAAAATGCGAACCGGTTTCAAATGTTCACGATCTATCCCTTCTGAACGACAGTTTCTGTTACACCAAGTCAGAAATGATAAAAGATAAGAGAACTCACCCCTGGAAATGTGAATGACGTCACCCAGATACGTTGAAAGAATCTGAAATGAAACGAAGACAAAAACAATTGTAAGCACAGCAATTTTTAAATTTTTAAGGTTTTTCCTATTCGAGCTTATGCTACCCCTGCTACTACAAGTGACTATCACAAATCTCAACACTAAAACTAAAAAACAGAGAAAGAGAGAGAGGGAATTAAGTACAAAATGAAAAAAGGAAAACGAGTTTAACCTGTTTCCCGAATCAAATTTCCCGCGAACAACACACCGGAAGTGGAATCATCCCTATCCCACCCACCTTTCGCATTAAAAATTATTTTTGAGAGAGAGAGCTTAAGGGCATAAAAAACGTTTAAATGTTTGATTCGAAATTAATTAAAAGCCTTCGACTGGAGAGAAAGAGAGAGAGAGAGAAGGAAGAGGAGACAGTGAAGGAACGAGAGGGGAAGGAAACAAAAGAATAATATTATTGTAAGAAGTTGGTATCCTTTGTAAATTAAATTATGTTTATAGCGGTAAATAGGATCCAAACACTCAGAAGGAAACTTCGCTGAATTGTAAACATAAGTAGAAAGGCTAAAAGCCAATCAAGTATTCTTCTTCTCTCTCTCTCTCTCGTCTTTCTCTTGAGAAGAATAGAGAGAGGCGGAGAGAGGATAAGGGTCAAAGGGAGTCTCCCGAAACAAAAGAGAAGGAAGGAGGACTTTGGCCCATGAATTATTAGCCAGGTAATTATAAGTCGTCGCTTTTCCCGATTCAAATGAATTCCGGGAAATTTCCATTAATCGAATATCGCTTAAATAATTCGGTTTTGAAACAAAACGAGGTCTTTAGGAGAGGAAGGGAAGTAAGAGACAAAACGAGGAATTGTTATTCGAAATAGAGTGAACACTTGAATTGTTACAAAGGGAAACACAAAACGGAAAGAGCGAAAGTCAATGAAGAAAGGTTTCAACATAAGCAAATGGAAACTCGGTGGAGACTCATTCGAAACAAAGAATAAGACAATGAAAGAAGTTATACCAGATAAGGAAGTTCAGAAAAAGCAAAGACACAAAACGAAAAGGGAACATATGGAAAAAAAAAGGATCTTTTTTGGATGAGAAGACAAAGGGAAAAAGAAAGGCAAAAGAAAGACCAAGAACATTTATATGACATAGAAAAAAAACTAATAAATTGAAATGGAAAAGAAGTAAAACAGAAAAAAAGCAGAAAAGAAGGAATGAAAGACGAAAGATAAAAGATAATACTGAAG
>JADMLL010000372.1:0-14489 GCA_016920875.1 Columbicola columbae
TTGTGACTCTATCGCCCACCATTTTTTTCCTTTCCTGTCAGAGCTTTATCTGATGAACCACCATCCCGTTGTTTTATCTATAGGCTTCGGTTTTCTTTTTCAACTTTTTTCCCTACGTCCTGTTTGTTTCTGTAATTTTATGCTCACTTTACTGTTGGTTTCCTTCTTAGCCCTGTTTTTTGTTATATTCACAAGGTTAGGCACTTATCCTAAGGTTTGAGAGGCTACAGAATAGACAATTTGGAGTTACGTAACAACTTAATGTAACATCCAGTAGATAAAGAGACGTAAACAACTAGATAATGCGAAGGCAAGGTTTTGTAGACGAAAATGAATTTTTTTCAGATAAATCAGAGGTCCGAAACCAAAGTTTCCGTTACACGAAACTTTGGCAGAGAGAGAAGTGGAACATTTGGTAGTTTGGCCGTCTCATAAAACAAGATGGCTCCCACCTGAATTCCTCGGTCAAGTGCCTCTTGAAAAGCATTAGCCTTCGGTAAAACTTTTTCGTTTGCCCATTAATTACCGAAGGGTATCGTTTTACCGAATTTCCTCCGTCTACTCTCCTCTTTTTTGACTTTTTTCTTGTCCCTCTCCTCTCCTACCCTCCCCAGGGCACGTGGACAGGTCTGAGGGGGTGGGAACAGATTCCCAAAAATGATCCTTTCAGGTGAGTTTAATGGCTTTTTAACTTTCTTACTCACTTTCCCCATTTTCGAGAAGAGTCTCTTGACTTTTTCTTTATCTGTTCTTTTATGGTTTTCGATTGAGAGTTATCTACTTCCGGTTTTTGCTTTTAAACGTTTTTCCTTTCTCCTGAAAGCGGAAATGTTCGATTTAGAGTCAGTTTGGAGGGTTGTGTTGTGATGTGTTTAGTTGCTTGAGGGGTGGTGTAACCTTTATTAGTGTGCAGTATATATGAAATGAGTTAGTTGGACGGGTGTGCATTACTTATGACATAGGTTCTTCATGAAATGGGACTAAGCTTGTAAACTGATTTCTTTACGAAAGTGTACGTTATGTAAGGAGCGGGGATTTTTAGAGTGTGCATTATTTATGAAATGAGAGTTAGTTGTCTTAGTATTTTGATCCTCTCTCATAACTCTCTGTATCTATTTATCTATTTCTTCGATCTCTTTATGGGTCACTTTATCACTTTCTCTCTTTCTCTTCTTTTATTGTACTTCACCATCTCTTTCTCTTTAGGTTTCACCCTGTCTCTCTTCTTTTTCTTTATCTATCTCTTTATGCTTCAATTCATCACATTCTACCATTTTCTTTGTAACACACTGTCCCTTTCTCTGTGTGTGAGTGCTTCTCTCTCTTTCTATCCATCTATTAAAATTTTCTTGGTCTCTTTGTGGTCCTTCTACTCTCTCTCTCTTATGTTTCATTCTGTTTGTCTCTTTCTTTCCCCAATTTCACTCTTTCCCTCTTTTTCCTTCACAGTCTCTGTATCTTTGTTTTACTCTGTCTCTCTGTGTTGATTGTGTTTCTCTCCTTTTCTTTTCTCTCTATGTGTCTATTTTCGCTCTCTTTGTGTTTTAATTCATCACGTTCTCTCTTTTCTTTGTATCACACTCTGTGTGTGCATGATTCTCTGTTTCTCCTCTTCCTCTCTATCTATTTGTCTATTAACATTTTCTCGCTATCTTTATGGGGTACTTTGACTGTCTCTCTTTGCGTGTGTGTTTCACTTTGCCTTTCCTTTTTCTCTTTCTATCTACCTGTTTCTGCTCTTTTTGTTTTAATTCATCCCATTCTCTCTATTCTTTGTATCACACTCTGTCTCTCTCTCTCCTTCTGTGCGTGGTGCGTGTTTCCTTCTCTGTCTCTCTATCTACCTATTTTCTATCTGTGATTCAGTTTGTCACTCTCTCTTCATTCTATCACACACACTCTCTCTCATAATTTTTGTTTTCAAAATTTGCACTATTTATTGAATGACTTCTTCAAGAAAGTGTGCAATATTTATGAAAGAAACGAGTCACGTGATTGTGCATTATTTTGAAATGAATAAGACGAAAAATTATGGGAAAGCTTCGTAGATAATTGTTTTGTAACATTTTGAAGTTAATCAAGTTCTACTGATCGAAGACCATAGACCGAGACAGATAGACTGACAGACAGGACTAATGTCTAGAATCAATCAATCCACGTTAGCCGTCTATGGACTCGTTTCACATTTTATACAGAGACACGGGGAAGGAAGGTCCAAGTTGATGGTGCTTTCTTCTTCTGAAGCTGAAATTCTGAGCTTTTCGCTTTCCTTTTTCCGGTCACAACAGTTTAAAAAAAAATTTTATTTCGAAATGATTACCAGTTTTATCTACGAAATCTCACGTCCTTGGGTCAAAACACCAACCCTTACCCCTTGCACCTCCGCCGCCTTGTAAAAATCCCCGTGGAAAATGTTACCAACGAAATTATTTCCCTCGGAAATAAATTTTCTTTTCAGGCTTTTTCACGTTTTCCACTCATTTCTGGAAAAAGCGGGGAAAAAGGGAAAAATTTATCAGAGTCACGTGCTGCGCTTTTGGAAAAGTTTTTACGAGACCGAAGTCGTTAAAGCTCGTAAAAATAAAAGCTCGAAGCTTTTCCTCTCTTTTAAAACCATTCGGTAATCAACGTTCCTCTTTCCGTTTCCCGCCCTCCTCATCCCCTCCTCTCTCTCTCTCTCTGTAAGTTTGATTGTTTATCATTCGCAATTATCTACAAGAGGTTATTAATAACCTCAAGGAGGTAGATAAAAATGAAGTTGTGTCGATTTAAGCTCTCTTCTCTCCCGGTGGAGGATCTCTCTCTGAGATGGAGCTTTCTACTCTCTCTCCCCTCCTCTTGTCTCCTGTTCTTTTGATTATCTTTTAACTTTTATCTACCCAAACTCTTTTTATCTTTTGCCGATTTCGTTTCTAAAATAATTTTTCGAAAGGGAAAGATGACGAAAGCTCGAGAGGAAGAAGCTTTGAAGCTTTGGATTTGTTCAAATTAGTCTTAGAGGCGGATGGTTTGTTATCTACAAGCAATTCTCTGAAGTAGATAAATCGAAAGGTTGCCGATTATCGTTTCCGGGTATTGGATTTGAATGAGAGTTGGCCGGAAGTGACATGGTGCCAAATCACGTTAGTTGGATGCGAGAGGGAGGTTGGAGAAGGTTCAGACTCTCAACCAGAACTTCGATAACCTCACATCCTCATGCCTTCCCCCCATCTTAGAATAGTTGAAAGTGTGCAGTGAAATGAGTCATTGAAATACCAGCTTTATAGGCGAAATATTTTCCGGTGTTTTTGAGAGTTTCTCTTTCGTTTCTGTTCTCATTTTTGGTGAGCGACAGGATTGGGATATGTGGGGGTGCTCGAGCTTTGTATCATAGAGTTGCTAGTTAGAGCCTTTTACAACACAGCAAAAGACCGTCCTTCTCATGAAAGGATGGAATTGAAGGAAGAAACGCGAGAAGACGCGCCTAAAAATTTCCCAAAAGGTTTATCTCAACCTTTGAAACCTTTCCCCGTAACAAGGGCAAAAGATTTCTTCTCTTCCCAGCATCCCTTCCGCCTCTCCTCTCCTCTTCTCCTTCTCCTCCTCGACTCCGCGTCTCACATTTTAAAACCCTTTCAAAAACGCCACTTGTCTTTCGAGGGCTTTCTCTTTCGGATGACTCAACATGAAACCGTCTTCCACAAAACTATTAGCAAAAAGGAAAACTCGCATCTCCGAGTTTCGGCGGCGGGGGATGGTGGTGGTGAAGGGGGTGGGTAAGAGGAGAGAGGAAAAATATCTTTGAAAAAGCTTAAAAGATTTGCAAAACCGGAAAAATGATTTTCTTCTTCTCCTCCTCCTCTTCTATTTTTATTAAAAGGAGAAAAATGAAAACCCGCAAAATCCTTCAAAAAGACAGCTCACATTTTCGAGAGGAGGAGTGAAGGAGAGAGGAGAGGAGGGAGATGGGGAGGGGGTGCGAGGGAAAACCTGAGGAAATTAAAGGAAAAATTTTCGAATGGAACGGAAGTAAGGATGGTAGCGGTGGTAGTGGTAGTAGTGGCTGCAGGAGGAGGATGGGGTGGGTTCTTTGTGATACTCTCAAAATATCTCTCCCCCCTCCCACCCCGATTTTCCTTTGCCAAATCATCTGACCCGGAAAACGATGGTTTCTTTGTTGACCACCAGCCAGGATGAAAGATTTTCCTCCACCCCCCCACCTCCCCTCTCCTCGTTTCAAAATCAAAACCTCGGAAAGGTTTTCGGCTTTGTCTTTTAAACTACCCCGTCGTAATGCCCCCTTTGTTCTCGGTTTTTTGTCGTGGCATTAGAGTGATTTTAATCGATTCTACCCGTTCGAGGTGTTTTCCTTTTTACTTCCGGTTTCTTTTCGTTGAGTATGGTTTAGCCTTTAGTGACATTCATTCCCTTCCAACCCCCTACATCCCTTACCGACATCTGAATTGATATTCACCCCCCGTGACAACCTTATAAATATAAATAAGACAGACTGCAGGAAATTTTTAGGCGCGTCATTTTGACTCCTTAAAGTTTTGCTTTTCCCAAATTTTGTATTTAGGTAGGAGACCTAAGGGACAAGCAAAGTTATGACTGAGAGTTGGAGCCCTTTCTCCTTTCCTCAAACAAGACCGAGAAATTCGAAATTTCATAATTACTGCACAGTTAACACTTCATTCCATAAATCATGCACACTTTAAAATAACTTTCACTTTGGTAGAATTCTGTCGACAAGAACAGGAGGAACAAGAAGAGGAGTAGATGAACGTAATGAAGGTTTCATGTTCATTTCTGTCTTTCATAAATAATGCACAGCAGTTTGAAGATTCTATTTCGAATTGGTAGCACAATTTCACTCAAACTTCACTTCATAAATAATGCAGACAAAATCATTTCATTTCAAAATAGTGCACACTTGAAAGTTGATTTCATTCCATAAATAATGCACACAGAGTTTTTCATTCCATAAATAATGCACACTTTAAAACCGATTCCATTTCATCCATAAATAATGCATCTTTGAAAATTCATGTCATTTCATAAATATTGCACACTTTCACCCAAACTTCATTTCACAAATAATGCACATTTAAAGGATATTTCATTTTACAATCATTACGCCTAATTTTACAAAATCATTCCATAAATACTGCACACTTGAAAATACCTTCGATTCCATAAATTGTGCACGAATTTAGATAGTTCCCGTTTCATAAATACTGCACATTTTTACACAACAGAAATATTTTATAAATAATACATATTAACATTGTCACAGGAGTTCATTTCAAAAATAATGCACACTTCAAAACGCCTATTATTCCATAAATACTGCACACTTGAAAATGGTTTGAGTGGATTTCATTTCACACACTGACAATGTTTCGTGAGTAACACGTATTTAGCATTTTGACAGAGATGCGTTTCAAAAATAATGCACACTTGAGTTAGATTTGTTTCATTAATATTGCACACTCCACGAGCGGGGTCATTTTCCCTACAATAGCGTGTTTTAATTCCAGATTCTACAATGACTGACATATACAAATGTTTTTAGCATGACTCGACCGTTTCTGGGGGTTGTCATAGCGCCCCTAAGCAGGAACCAGAAAAGAAAGAAAACGGCAGCGGCCACCACAGCCACAAAGCTTCTCGTGCACAAAACTTCAACTCCACGTGTTTTTATTTGTAACATGCAACTCATTTTCTTTCCTTTTTCCACACTTTTGTTGGTTTCTTGTTATTCTTTTTCATCTCCTCCTCTCTTCTGCTGTTGTTAACACGAGTGTCCGCCATGCTTCGTAACCTCGTTAAATTATCTACAAGTCATTACTCTCGTATGTATATTTTTCCAATTTTTCTTGTTTCCGTGAGTTGAGGGTGGTGGTGGTGGTGGCTGGAAGTAGTAAGCGGGGTTGGGGGTGAGGGGGCAGGAAAGGTTTTCATAAATCATAAGAAAAAGAAAAACAAAAAAGAGAAAATTGGTTTGATGTTAAATGATTCAAAGAGGAAATTGGAGGCGGGGGGTTGTGGTGGTGGTGGTGGTTGTGCTTGAAGAAATCGCTGACCTCATACGAACAAGAAGGAAAGTAGGTGGGTGTGAAGGAGATTGCTTCCTTCTTCTCTCTCTTTCATAAATAATGCACAGTTAAAAACAGATTTTATTACATAAATGATGCATGCACGTTGAATGAGATTTTATTTCAAAAATATTGCACAATTTAACGTAAGATCTATTTCATAAGGTGTGAGCATTTTGAGTGTGCATTATTAATGAAATGAAAAAGTGAGTGAAATTGTGGAACATGTTCAAAATAGAATCTCTTCTAAACTGCTGTGCATTATTTATGAAAGATAGAAATGAACAAGAAATTTCAATACGTTCATCTACTCCTCTTCTTGTTCCTTCTGTTCTTGTCGACAGAATTCTGTCAAACCTTTGAAGCCGATAAAGAACTCGAGGAAGAAGACCAATCGAAGAGATTAAAACGTAACCGGATGTGAAAGTAAAATACAAAACCGGGAAAGTCAGGCGGAAGGAAGTGAACGGAGAGAGGAGGCAAAGGAAGAGGAGGAGGAGGAGGAGGAGGAAAAGGTTCAAGTGGTGTTCTTGCATTCAGGGGCGGATCATCGTACGGAAATAAATTAAGAAAACGACAAAACTTTCCCTTTTTTTCCTCCTCTTCCTCTTCGACGAGGATCCGCCATTTTTGTTTTATTACACTTTCCAGAACTTTCCACATCCGGTTAAGAGTTTGTGTCATAAGAACGGAAACTGTAGGTTTTTCAAAATCATATAAAAAGAGAAATCTAGTTTGTTAGATTTTTATCTTTATCTCCTCCTTCCTCCTCCTCCTCCTCCTCCTCAGATCCTCCTTCCTCACTTCTCACTCACACTTTCACTCTCCTCTCTCACTCTTGACTTCGATGAGTTGAGCTGCCAAAAACTTTTGCGGGTGGAAAACTGTTATTTCCGGAGTGAGGGAAAGGAGAGGAGGGAGGGAGGGAGAGGAGAGGCTGATAAATTATGGCAACTTCATCTTACGGTTTCGTGAGTTTCGGGTTTTTGGAGGCCTTTCTTGGACCCAAGTTAACTCACGAGGGAGGGGCATGGGAGGGTGGTTTTGAAGTCTTCCTTTCTCTCATTGTTGTTTACGGTTTTTGAGGGCAGAGGGAGGAGGCGGAGGAAAACTTTCCGGGAAATTTCTGTTGAAAACTGTGCAATATTTATGGAATGAGAGGAGGAAAAGTTATTTATGAAAAGGAACTGGTTTGGAATACTACAATTAATAAAATGAAGTTGTGCAATACTTTTGAAAGAAAGGAAATCTTAATGTGCATTATTTATGAAACGGAATGAATTCCTGAGTGTGCAGTATTTATGAAATGAAATGAAATCACACATTCATGAATGGCGCCTAAATGGTGAAGTTGAGGTTGAGAGTTCGAGCCTTTCCTCATGTCTTGTTCTGTCCTAAGATGGAAAACAGGACCGAAACTGGAAATTTCATGACTACTACAAAATCAGCACCACGTAACATAAATAAAGCAACAAAATTTGAAGATTTCATTTCATAAATATTGCACAATTTGAAAATTCTTTTCGTTTTGTAACTAATCCTAACTGTAAAGCAGTTTCCGTTTCATAAATATTGCACGTCTTTACGTATGAAAATATTACACCAGAAAATTCATTTCATAGTAATGCACACTCGGGACTTCATTTTTCCATAAATAATGCACACCACGTGACGAGTCTTTAAAATATTCAAACCTCGTGTGACACGTGTCGCGTGACTTTCAAATGAAGTTCTCAAAGTCTGAACTTTGGGTGGGGGAGGGGAGGGGGTACGTGAGCTGGTGGATTTGACTTCTTTGGGGTTGGTTTTGTGGGGTGTCTGCTTCCTTCAAAGGTTGTTTTCGTCTTTTGTGAGGTCGTTGAACTTTTGAACATAACCGTGGGTCGTCTTCCTTTCCCGTGTCAAGTGCTCGGGGTCTGTTCCAAGTTACGACTACAATCATCCACCAAATCAAGACGAATGGAAAGCTGTCGTAAACTCGTTCAAGCAGTGTAAGCAAAGGAAAGGAACCCGAAATGCTGACTAAATTAAGCTCATGTCACCGGCCGCAAACCTCTAAAACCGAGCACCTCAAATCCATTTCTCCCTCAAAGACAAAGCTTTCTCCGGAGAGCGGGCGGAAGGGAAACAGCTTCAACGCTCATTCTTAGCTTAGGGTGAGAGGACTCACGTTATAGTCCGCATTTAGCTGACAGGAGTTTAATGACGTCACTAACCAAATTTAAAAACAAAATTTAATTTTCAAATTTGTCAAAAAACGCTTTTCCTCCAAAGTTCTCCTTTCGCTTCTACAGTCCTCCTCCTCTTCTTTTGAGCTGACTTCGGTTCAAAGTCTTTTCTTTCTCCTCTTCAACCCCCTTCAACCCCTAACACCCGTCCTCCACCGCCTACTCTTAACATTTACATTTCTTTCGACTATTTCCTCTGTAACCTAATTTTCTACTCCTTACTCCTTTCCTCTTCTTCTTTTCTTTCTCATGTTCGCCTCTTTTTCTTTCCTCCCTGAAGAGGTGGGGGTGGGGTTGAAAAAAAGAAAGAAGAATGGAAAAACCTTTTTCTTCTGCTGCCACGACAAAAAAATGCAAAATGACAAATTTTTATGGACCGAAGTCCCAAACCTTATAAATTTTTCATTTTTGTGGAATAAGAGAAAATACAACAAGAAACAACCCCTCACCCCCACCTTTTCATCCCTGTTGCCTTTGTGTCCTTTCTTCCCAACCCCGAAACTCCTCAGTTTCTTCTCAAAACAAAGTTGTGGAGTTTCTTCATAAAAATCTGGTTTTTGCCTTCATCCCTCCTCAACCCCCAACCCTAAAAACTTCCCCGGTCTCGGGGAGAAA
Source organism: Columbicola columbae (assembly GCA_016920875.1). Classification (NCBI taxonomy): domain Eukaryota; kingdom Metazoa; phylum Arthropoda; class Insecta; order Psocodea; family Philopteridae; genus Columbicola; species Columbicola columbae. The sequence goes on from JADMLL010000372.1 coordinate 8,921, forward strand.
TAACTTTGCATCGCATTTTGCTTATCAAAGTTTTTCGAGTTGTGTCCTCTTCGTGGTTCTGCCTCACTCTTGACGTGTGGGTGTGAGCCAGAATTCGTTGTGGTCTTTCGAAGGATGCGTCGCGCCTACAAAAATGGATCTCATTCATTCGGTTGGTTGGTTGTGTGTCGGTGCGCATGCGCGTCTTTTCTCATCGTTTTCGTTTTTCTTTTTCCCGCCGTATTTATAAATAAACAAAGATGAAAGGAAAATCGGGAAGAAGTGGCGGTGAAGTAGAGAGGAGGAGGAAGGAAAATCAAAGAAAAGAGAGGAAAATGGCGGCGAAGAGGAGGAGAAGGAGGAGGAGAGGAAGTCGGATGATTAAAAGCCAAAGGAAAAAGGGAAATTTTTTCAATCTTTGAAGCGAAATTTCCTCTGAGATTTTCAAAGGAAAGACGCCATTTTCCTCTCGCTGGAGCCGGGATCTTCGTTCGTTTAATGGCCGAAGAACGAAGGCGGAAGTTGTGGATTCCATATTGATCAAAGTGTGCAGTATTTTTGAAATGGTTTTGTGATAATTTTTTCACTACGCTTCACGTTACTAATGTGAAATAAGATTTCATTTCAAAAGTAATGCACACTTTTATCGAGGTTTTATTGCAAAAAATATCGAAAACGTAGACGTGAGTCTTATTTCATAAATATTGCACACTTGAGTGGGAAGCCCATTTCATAAGCCATGCACCCACACATCAAGGTTTCAGGTTTAATTATTTGCACACTGTCATCGAGATTTTATTTCAAAAATATTGCACACGTACTAGAGGATCTCATTTCATAACTAATACACAGACTTACAAGAGTTTCATTTCGTAAATATTGCACTTGCGTGGGGATCTCGTTTCATAAGTAATGCACACAGGCATCAAGGTTTCATTTCATAAATTATGCACGCTGTCGTCGAGAGTTGGTTTCAAAAATATTACACGCTTAGGTGAGGGTGTCGTCTCATAAATATGCACACACTTACATGGGAAACTCATTTTATAAGTCATACACTCACTCAGAGGTTTCCTTTCATAAATAATGCACTATTATGAAGATTTCATCAGAAAAAGATTCCACACTAAGATATGGATGTCATTTCATAAATATGGCACACTTTCGTGGGAATCTCGCTTCATAAGTAATGCACACACTCACCGAGGTTTCATTTCAAAAATATTGCACACTAAGACATGGATTTCATTTCATAAGTAATGAACACTTTCACAAGGTCTTTGTTTCATAAATATTGCACACTATTGTAAGGGACTCATTTCAAAAATATTGCAAGCTATCATACAAAGTTTGTTTCTTAAATACAGCACAATGAAGGTTTCATTTCAAAATATAGTGCACTAAGGCATGGATTTCATTTCATAAGTATTGCACACTTCTTTAGTTTCATAAATATTGCACACTCCCGTACAAATTCCGTCTCTAAAACGAAGAGATTTCGTCTCTCGCACACTGCTATCAATGTTTCATTTCAAAAATGATTTGAACACTTTGATTTGAATCTTATTTCATAAGTAATGCACACTTCTACGAGGTCTTTGTTTCATAAATACACTTTCTAGGAGGAATTTCATTTCGTAAGTAAATTCGGAGATATTATTTCCAAATATTGCACACGACCTTGGTATCTAGTTTCATAAGTAATGCACACACTCGTCAAAATTTCATTTCATAAATATTGCACACTTTAGTGAACATTAGACTTCAAACTATAGTCTTAAATTTTAGATATCCTCATTGGAAGTAGATGGCAACATTAAAAACTTTAAATCCAACAAAGAAATCTCGTAACGCTAATAGCAATTCAAAATTTAAATTTGGGGGCAGAGGTCTCTGTTTCAAATCCGCCATTTTTTTCCCCCAAATGTCCGAAACCTGTATAAAAACGGGAAACAGGGGGCCGTTGTTGAGTGTGTAACGTTAAACTTAAACACTAAAACATAAAAGTAATTTGTTTTCAACCCCGATTTCACCCCCTTTTTGTCTTCTTTAAATTACATTTAAATTTTAAATTAAATTTTGGGGGGGTTACCGTTTACCCCCAACCGCCCTTTTGCATCCCTCATTTTTATTTCTCATACTTCTAGGTTTGAACGTCACAAAAGTTTGCTTCACCCCCCCTTCCCACTTGGTACAGGTTTTGGCTTTGATTTCCAGGTTCTTCCTTTCCCTTCAGGATCTTGTTTTGTAATTTTGGGGCGGGGGTGAAGGGGGTTACATACAAAACGAATATAAAGCTTTTAGCCCCACTCCTAAAAATTATTGTTATACTTAAAAAATGGTTCAAATTTTTTTTCTATTTCATAAATAATGCACACCTACTCGAGGATTTTGTTTCATGAATGATCCACACTTACATGGAAATCTCATTTCATAAATATTGCACACTTTCAACGGATTGTTTTATTCCTCACCAAAACACCATTGAAAACGAATGGACTTCTCTGTAAAGTGTGCAGAATTATTGAAACAAGTTCTTCATGAATATGTGCAGTATTTATGAGATGAACCATTAATTAGTGTGCATTATTTTTGAAATGAACTTTTCACACACGGACAAGTGTTTGAATGAACAATTCAGTGAGCAATATTCATTGAAACGAATCATTCCAAAAAGGTGTGCAGTATTTTTGAAATGGGTTGATTGGTGAGAGTGTGCATTATTTATGAGAAAACAGTCAGGTTTTATTATGTGCATTACTTTTGAAATGAAACCGGACGTGATGACGTCAAAGTGGAATATTTTGATTTGTGTGCAGTATTTATGAAATAAGGTTTTTGGTTTTCTGACGAGGAGAAGCTGTTGCATGACTGGGGGCTGTTTTCTGATGATGAGGGGAAAGGATCAAGGTGCTTGTACGATAGAGAAGATTTTCCGAACGCTCCTCACGATTCTTGTATTCTGGAGGAAAATTTCGTCCCGCGTCTCCTCGAACGTATCGGAAGGAAAATGGCGGACCCTTGAGCGAATCATCCCGTGAAATTGTCAATACTCGAAGACATCAAAAACACCCGCCAAAAATAAACCGTCAGGAAAGCGTTTTCCCGGATTTTTCCTTTAATCCGACATTAAAAAAGGAAAATGTCACTGCAGCAGCAATATCAATCACAACTGTCTCTTGGAAGGTTCCTCAACCTCCGTTCCACCACCACCCCTTCGTTCCTCCTCTTCCCCCGTCACCGTTGTACGATTAACTTCTTTCAAAGAAGACGTTCGGAAAGCCGTTCTCGAACGGAAGGAGAAAGAGAAACGGAAATTCGATTTGACGTTTGAAATTTTTTCTAAAAGGATTTTCAAATTTCAAAAGTATTGCACACTTTTATTAACATCCAATATCTCATAAATATTGCACACATTTATGGTAACTTCGAATTCATTTCAAATCCTAAAATTTAAATTTCACACTTGGAACAAAACTTCCTTTCATAAGTATTGCACACTTACTCAAAACACGTTCAGTCTCTTGAACGGTGCACTCTCTTACAAGTGATACATTTCAAAAGTATTGCACGCATTCCTATCCCACTGGAAAAGTCAAAAACTCTTCCTCAAGGCCGTTTCACAAGTAATGCACACTCTTACAGAATGGTGTGAGTTTACTGAGGCGTAGCTGTTTATGAAGAAAGTGTGCAACATTTATGAAATAATATCTCCAGGAAAGTATGCTCTACTTATGAAATGAAATTCTCTAGAAAGTGTGCAATATTTTTGAAACGAAACCTCCGTGGTAGTGTGCAATATTTTTGAAATGAAACCTCGATGGCAGTGTGCAACATTTTGAAATGAAACCTCAATGACAGTGTGCAATATTTTTGAAATGGGACCTCGATGGCAGTGTGCAACATTTTTGAAATGGGACCTCGATGGCAGTGTGCAATATTTGAAATGAAACCTCGATGGCACTGTGCAATATTTTTGAAATGAAACCTCGATGGCAGTGTGCAATATTTTTGAAATGAAACCTTGATGAGTGTGTGCATTATTTATGAAATGGAGTCTTCTTTGAAGTGTGCACTATTTATGGAACGAAAGGAATTCCCGAGTGTGCATTATTTATGAAATGAATGTTTTTTTTATAGGCGTGCAGCGTTTATTAGTGAAAATTTTTAAGGACATTTGGATATCAGTTGGGTGGTGGAAGTGTGCATTATTTTTGAAATGAATTTCTCCCATTCTACCTCCACTGATGTTGATTTGTGTGTGTTTCCTTTGAATGTTTCAGATGGAGTCCATGTCGGTTGTTAGGAATTCGCTCAAAGTGTAGGAGAGGAAGAGGAAGAGAGGAGAAGGACTTGGATGGTAATTACCCTTCACGCTTTCATTGTTAAATGTGAGTTTAAGAATGGTTTTAGGGAGGGGAGGAGGAGGCTGATAGTCATTGGAAGGTCAACAAAAACCTTTTCTCCGAATCAGAATTCCGGAAGAGGAAAAGATAGAATTATCAAGACAAAATTTCCTTTTGCCACATAAATTCATTCAGAAATTAAGAACAAACAGAAGTATTTCGAGGGGGTGGTTGTGAGGGGGTGGAAGAGGAAGAAGGCTTCTGCATATTTATGGATCCACCCTTAGAGGGCTTTATTCAATTTCAGTTTAAAAGCTCAACAATTACAAGATATTTGAAAATGTTCGACTAAGAAGCCATCTTCAAGTTCTTCCTCTCTCTCTCTCTCTTCGTTTCTTCTCTTCCTCTTCCTCTTCCTCTCCTCCTCTCCTCTCCTTCCTTTCTTCCTCACTCAGTTTAAACTCTCATTATTCTCGCCTCTTAAAACAAAATTTTCCTTCGAGATCTCCCTTTCAACCCTGGCCGGGGTTCCCAGTCGAGTTTTGCATTCCTTCATACCCCCGACCCCTATCCCTTCCAGGACCCTCTTCAAACGATCCCATAAAACCGAGACTCGAAATTCCGTTCCATCCCCCTCCCTCTACCTGATTTCTTTTGACCTGTGAGAAAACCAAGAATCTCCTCCTCCTCCTCCTCCATCTTCTTCCTCACTATAATGGGTTTTATGAAAGTAGACACCGAAGACTCGAAATTTTGCTGACGTCATCGGAAAAAAAATTCGGAAAGAGTTGCTGTTGATGCTGTTGAAATGATCATTTACGATTCAGGTCGTGTTTTATATTGCTCTTTGCTGTTGTCGTTTGTTGGTGTGTTTCGTGATTTTGTTTGCTGTTGTTGTTGTTGCTGGTGCTTTTCAATGCTCTCTCTTCGCTGTTGGATTCCGGAATTGAATAGATAATCGTGGAGAGTTATCGTGATTTATTGCGCAAGTTGTTAAATATTTTCGTTTTCACTTTCGAAAATCCTTTTTCTCTTCTTATCCTTCTTCTGTCGGAGTTACGTCTATCCATTTGTCAGGTTTTGTGTTTTGTATCCTTTCAAACCTTTCTTTATTGGAAAATTATTTGTTAACACGAATTTCGATAAACAAAGATGTATGGCGGCTTGTTTGACGCAAACAATCTTCCTGTTCTAAATCCTCCGTTTTTGTTGTTTTTTGCTGTTGTCATTCTTTTCTTCTTCTT
>JADMLL010000373.1:0-14876 GCA_016920875.1 Columbicola columbae
AGAGAGGTTCCTTATCCTAAGGTTTGAGAGGCTACAGAATAGACAATTTGGAGTTACGTAACAACTTAATGTAACATCCAGTAGATAAAGAGACGTAAACAACTAGATAATGCGAAGGCAAGGTTTTGTAGACGAAAATGAATTTTTTTCAGATAAATCAGAGGTCTGAAACCAAAGTTTCCGTTACACGAAACTTTGGCAGAGAGAGAAGTGGAACATTTGGTAGTTTGGCCGTCTCATAAAACAAGATGGCTCCCACCTGAATTCTCGGTCAAGTGCCTCTTGAAAAGCATTAGCCTGTAAAACTTTTTCGTTTGCCCATTAATTACCGAAGGGTATCGTTTTACCGAATTTCCTCCGTCTACTCTCCTCTTTTTTGACTTTTTTCTTGTCCCTCTCCTCTCCTACCCTCCCCAGGGCACGTGGACAGGTCTGAGGGGGTTGGAACAGATTCCCAAAAATGATCCTTTCAGGTGAGTTTAATGGCTTTTTAACTTTCTTACTCACTTTCCCCATTTCCGAGAAGAGTCTCTTGACTTTTTCTTTATCTGTTCTTTTATGGTTTTCGATTGAGAGTTATCTACTTCCGGTTTTTGCTTTTAAACGTTTTTTCCTTTCTCCTGAGAAAGCGGAAATGTTATCGATTTAGATTCCTAGAGTCGGTTGGAGGGTTGTGTTGTATTGTGTTTAGTTGCTTGAGGGTGGTGTGCAGTATATATGAAATGAGTCAGTTGGACGCGTGTGCATTACTTATGACATAGGTTCTTCATGAAATGGGACTAAGCTTGTAAACTGATTTCTTTACGAAAGTGTACGTTATGTAAGGAGCGGGGATTTTTAGTGTGCATTATTTATGAAATGAGAGTTAGTTGTCTTAGTATTTTGATCCTCTCTTATAACTCTCTGTATCTATTTATCTATTTCTTCGATCTCTTTATGGGTCACTTTATCTGTCTTTCTCTCTTCTTTTCTTGTACTTCACCATCTCTTTTCTCTTTAGGTTTCACCCTGTCTCTCTTCTTTTTCTCTTTATCTATCTCTTTATGCTTCAATTCATCACATTCTACCATTTTCTTTGTAACACACTGTGTCCTTTCTCTGTGTGTGAGTGCTTCTCTCTCTTTCTATCCATCTGTTAAAATTTTCTTGGTCTCTTTGTGGGTCACTTCACTTCTCTCTCTCTGTGTTTCATTCTCTTTGTCTCTTTCTTTCCCTACATTTCACTCTTTCCCTCTTTTTCCTTCACAGTCTCTGTATCTTTGTTTTACTCTGTGTCTCTGTGTGTTTCTCTTTGTTTCTCTCCTTTTTCTTTTTCTCTTGTGTCTATTTTCTTTGCTCTCTTTAGGTTTATGACTCGTTCTCTTTTCTTTGTATCATACTCTGTGTGTGCATGATTCTCTGTTTCTCCTCTTCCTCTCTATCTATTTGTCTATTAACATTTTCTCGCTATCTTTATGGGTACTTTGACTGTCTCTCTTTGCGTGTGTGTTTCACTCTGCCTCTCCTTTTTCTCTTTCTAACCTTATCTACCTGTTTCTGCTCTTTTTGTGTTTTAATTCATCCCATTCTCTCTATTCTTTGTATCACACTCTGTCTCTCTCTCTCTTCTGTGCGTGGTGCGTGTTTCCTTCTTCTCTCTGTCTCTATCTACCTATTTTCTATCTGTGATTCAGTTTGTCACTCTCTCTTCATTCTATCACACACACTCTCTCTCATAATTTTTGTTTTCAAAATTTGCACTATTTATTGAATGACTTCTTGAAGAAAGTGTGCAATATTTATGAAAGAAACGAGTCACGTGATTGTGCATTATTTTTGAAATGAATAAGACGAAAAATTATGGGAAAGCTTCGTAGATAATGGTTTTGTAACATTTTGAAGTTAATCAAGTTCTACTGATCGAAGACCATAGACCGAGACAGATAGACTGACAGACAGGATTAATGTCCTAGAATCAACCAATCCACGTTCGCCGTCTGTGGACTCGTTTCACATTTTATACAGAGACACGGGGAAGGAAGGTCCAAGTTGATGGTGCTTTCTGAGCTTCTGAAGCTGAAATTCTGAGCTTTTCGCTTTCCCTTTTTCCGGTCACAACAGTTAAAAAAAAATTTTATTTCGAAATGATTACCAGTTTTATCTACGAAATCTCACGTCCTTGGGTCAAAACACCAACCCTTACCTCTTGCACCCCCTCCGCCGCCTTGTAAAAAAAAATTCCCGTGGAAAATGTTACCAACGAAATTATTTCCCTCGGAAATAAATTTTTCTTTTCCGGGAAAACTTTTTCACGTTTTCTGTCCACTCATTTCTGGAAAAAAAAGCGGGGAAAAAGGGAAAAATTTATCAGAGTCACGTGCTGCGCTTTTGGAAAAGTTTTTACGAGACCGAAGTCGTTAAAGCTCGTAAAAATAAAAGCTCGAAGCTTTTCCTCTCTTTTAAAACCATTCGGTAATCAACGTTCCTCTTTCCGTTTCCCGCCCTCCTCATCCCTCTCTCTCTCTCTGTAAGTTTGATTGTTTATCATTCGCAATTATCTACAAGAGGTTATTAATAACCTCAAGGAGGTAGATAAAAATGAAGTTGTGTCGATTTAAAGCTCTCTTCTCTGCCGGTGGAGGATCTCTCTCTGAGATGGAGATCTTGCCGATTTCGTTTCTAAAATAATTTTTCGAAAGGGAAAGATGACGAAAGCTCGAGAGGAAGAAGATTTGAAGCTTTGGATTTGTTCAAATTAGTCTTAGAGTGGCGGATGGTTTGTTATCTACAAGCAATTCTCTGAAGTAGATAAATCGAAAGGTTGCCGATTATCGTTTCCGGGTATTGGATTTGAATGAGAGTTGGCCGGAAGTGACATGGTGCCAAATCACGTTAGTTGGATGCGAGAGGGAGGTTGGAGAAGGTTCAGACTCTCAACCAGAACTTCGATAATCTCACATCCTCATGCCTTCCCCCCATCTTAGAATAGATGAAAGTGTGCAGTATTTATGAAATGAGTCATGAAATACCAGCTTTATAGGCAAAATATTTTCCGGTGTTTTTGAGAGTTTCTCTTTCGTTTCTGTTCTCATTTTTGGTGAGCGACAGGATTGGGGATGTGGGGGAGGCTCGAGCTTTGTATCATAGAGTTGTTGGCTAGAGCCTTTTACAACACAGCAAAAGACCGTCCTTCTCATGAAAGGATGGAATTGAAGGAAGAAACGCGCCTAAAAATTTCCCAAAAGGTTTATCTCAACCTTTGAAACCTTTCCCCGTAACAAGGGCAAAAGATTTCTTCTCTTCCCAGCATCCTTCCGCCTCTCCTCTCCTCTCCTCCTCCTCCTTCCCTCCTCGACTCCGCGTCTCACAATTTTCACAAACCCTTTCAAAAACGCCACTTGTCTTTCGAGGAGCTTTCTCTTTTCCGGATGACTCAACATGAAACCGTCTTCCACAAAACTATTAGCAAAAAAAAGGAAAACTCGCATCTCTCCGAGTTTCGGCGGCGGGGGGATGGTGGTGGTGGGAAGGGGGTGGGTAAGAGGAGAGAGGAAAAAATATCTTTTGAAAAAGCTTAAAAGATTTGCAAAAACCGGAAAAATGATTTTCTTCTTCTTCTCCTTCCTCCTCTTCTTCTATTTTTTATTAAAAGGAGAAAAATGAGAAAACCCGCAAAAATCCTTCAAAAAAGACGAAAGCTCACATTTTCGAGAGGAGGAGTGAAGGAGAGGAGAGAGAGGTGGGGGGGAGGGGAGGGGTTGCGAGGAAAAACCTGAGGGAAATTAAAGGAAAAAGAATTTTCGAATGGAACGGAAGTAAGGATGGTAGCGGTGGTAGTGGTAGTAGTGGCTGCAGGAGGAGGATGGGGTAAGGTTCTTTGTGATACTCTCAAAATATCTCGACTCCCCCCCCTCCCCAACCCCCGATTTTCCTTTGCCAAATCATCTGACCCGGAAAACGATGGTTTCTTTGTTGACCACCAGCCAGGATGAAAGATTTTCCTCCACCTCCCCCACCCCACCTCCTCTCTCCTCGTTTCAAAATCAAAACCTCGGAAAGGTTTTCGGCTTTGTCTTTTAAACTACCCCGTCGTAATGCCCCTTTGTTCTCGGTTTTTTGTCGTGGCATTAGAGTGATTTTAATCGATTCTACCCGTTCGAGGTGTTTTCCTTTTTTTTTTACTTCCGGTTTCTTTCGTTGAGTATGGTTTAGCCTTTAGTGACATTCATTCCCTCCCAACCCCCTACATCCCTTACCGACATCTGAATTGATATTCACCCCCCGTGACAACCTTATAAATATAAATAAGACAGACTGCAGGAAATTTTTAGGCGCGTCATTTTGACTCCTTAAAGTTTTGCTTTTCCCAAATTTTGTATTTAGGTAGGAGACCTAAGGGACAAGCAAAGTTATGCCTGAGAGTTAAAGCCCTTTCTCATGATTTCCTCAAACAAGACCGAAATTCGAAATTTCATAATTACTGCACAGTTAGAGCAAGACTTCATTCCATAAATCATGCACACTTTAAAATAACTTTCACTTTGGCAGAATTCTGTCACCAAGAACAGGAGGAACAAGAAGAGGAGTAGATGAACGTAATGAAGGTTTCTTGTTCATCTCTGTCTTTCATAAATAATGCACAGCAGTTTGAGAGAGATTCTATTTCGAATTTGTAGCACAATTTCACTCAAACTTCACTTCATAAATAATGCACACTCGACAAAATCATTTCATTTCAAAAATAGTGCACACTTGAAAGTTGATTTCATTCCATAAATAATGCACACTCGGGACCTCATTTTATTTCATAAATAATGCTCACTCGGGACTTGATTTTCATTCCATAAATAATGCACACTTTAAAACCGATTCCATTCCATCCATAAATAATGCATCTTTGAAAATTCATGTCATTTCATAAATATTGCACACTTTCACCCAAACTTCATTTCACAAATAATGCACATTTAAAGGATATTTCATTTTACAATCATTACGCCTAATTTTACAAGAAACTCATTCCATAAATACTGCACACTTGAAAATACCTTTGATTCCATAAATTGTGCACGAATTTAGATAGTTCCCGTTTCATAAATACTGCACATATTTAGACAGCAGAAATATTTTTAAAAAATACATATTAACATTGTCACAAGGAGTTCATTTCAAAAATAATGCACAGTTCAAAACGCCTATTATTCCATAAATACTGCACACTTGAAAATGGTTTTGAGTGAGATTTCATTTCACACACCTGACAATGTTTCGTGAGTAACACGTATTTAGCATTTTGACAGAGAATGCGTTTCAAAAATAATGCACACTTGTGAGTTAGATTTGTTTCATTAATATTGCACACTCCACAGCGAGCGGGGTCATTTTCCCTACAATGACGTGTTTTACATTCAGATTCTACAATGACTGACATATACAAATGTTTTTAGCATGACTCGACCCTTTCTGGGGGTTGTCATAGCGCCCCTAAGCAGGAACCAGAAAAGAAAGAAAACGGCAGCGGCCACCACCACCCCGTCAGCAACCGCCACAGCCGCCGCCCTTCTCGTGCACAAAACTTCAACTCCACGTGTTTTTTATTTGTAACATGCAACTCGCCACCATTTTTCTTTCCTTTTTTTTTCCACTTTTGTTGGTTTCTTGTTATTCTTTTTCATCTCCTCCTCTCTTCTGCTGTTGTTAACACGAGTGTCCGCCATGCTTCGTAACCTCGTTAAATTATCTACAAGTCATTACTCTCGTATGTAACATATTTTTTCCAATTTTTTCTTGTTTCCGTGAGTTGAGATGGTGGTGGTGGCGGCTGGAAGTAGTGGAGCGGGGTTGGGGGTGAGGGGGCAGGAAAGGTTTTCATAAATCATAAGAAAAAGAAAAACAAAAAAGAGAAAATTGGTTTGATGTTAAATGATTCAAAGAGGAAATTGGAGGCGGGGGTTGTGGTGGTGGTGGTGGTTAGTCGTGCTTGAAGAAATCGCTGACCTCATACGAACAAGAAGGAAAGTAGGTGGATGTGAAGGAGATTGCTTCCTTCTTCTCTCTCTTTCATAAATAATGCACAGTTAAAAACAGATTTTATTACATAAATGATGCATGCACGTTGAATGAGATTTTATTTCAAAAATATTGCACAATTTAACGTAAGATCTATTTCATAAGGTGTGAGCATTTTGAGTGTGCATTATTAATGAAATGAAAAAGTGAGTGAAATTGTGGAACATGTTCAAAATAGAATCTCTTCTAAACTGCTGTGCATTATTTATGAAAGATAGAAATGAACAAGAAATTTCAATACGTTCATCTACTCCTCTTCTTGTTCCTTCTGTTCTTGTCGACAGAATTCTGTCAAACCTTTGAAGCCGATAAAGAACTCGAGGAAGAAGACCAATCGAAGAGATTAAAACGTAACCGGATGTGAAAGTAAAATACAAAACCGGGAAAGTCGGGCGGAAGGAAGTGAAGAGAGAGAGGAGGCAAAGGAAGAGGAGGAGGAGGAGGAGGGAAAAGGTTCAAGTGGTGTTCTTGCATTCAGGGGCGGATCATCGTACGGAAATAAATTAAGAAAACGACAAAACTTTCCCTTTTTTTCCTCCTCTTCCTCTTCGACGAGGATCCGCCATTTTTGTTTTATTACACTTTCCAGAACTTTCCACATCCGGTTAAGAGTTTGTGTCATAAGAACGGAAACTGTAGGTTTTTCAAAAATCATATAAAAAAGAGAGAAAATCTAGTTTGTTAGATTTTTTTATCTTTATCTCCTCTTCCTCCTTCGCCTCCTCCTCCTCCTCCTCAGATCCTCCTTCCTCACTTCTACTCACTCACACTTTCACTTCCTCTCTCACTCTTGACTTCGATGAGTTGAGCTGCCAAAAACTTTTGCGGGTGGAAAACTGTTATTTCGCGGAGTGAGGGAAAGGAGAGGGAGGTAGGGAGGGAGAGAGGGAGGCTGATAAATTTATGGCAACTTTTATCTCGCACGGTTTCGTGAGTTTCGGGTTTTTGGAGGCCTTTCTTGGACCCAAGTTAACTCACGAGGGAGGGGCATGGGAGGGTGGTTTTGAAGTCTTCCTTTCTCTCATTGTTGTTTACGGTTTTTGAGGGCAGAGGGAGGAGGCGGAGGAAAACTTTCCGGGAAATTTCTGTTGAAAACTGTGCAATATTTATGGAATGAGAGGAGGAAAAGTTATTTATGAAAAGAAACTGGTTTGGAATACTACAATTAATAAAATGAAGTTGTGCAATACTTTTGAAAGGAAATCTTTCTTAAAGTGTGCATTATTTATGAAACGGAATGAATTCCTGAGTGTGCAGTATTTATGAAATGAAATGAAATCACACATTCATGAATGGCGCCTAAATGGTGAAGTTGGGGTTGAGAGTTCGAGCCTTTCCTCATGTCTTGTTCTGTCCTAAGATGGAAAACAGGACCGAAACTGGAAATTTCATGACTACTACAAAATCAGCACCACGTAACATAAATAAAGCAACAAAATTTGAAGATTTCATTTCATAAATATTGCACAATTTGAAAATTCTTTTCGTTTTGTAACTAATCCTAACTGTAAAGCAGTTTCGGTTTCATAATTATTGCACGGATTTACGCATGAAAGTATTGCACCAGAAAATTCATTTCATAAGTAATGCACACTCGGGACTTCATTTTGTTCCATAAATAATGCACACTCTAGGCTTGAATTTCATTTCATAAATAATGCACAACACGTGACGAGTCTTTAAAATATTCAAACCTCGTGTGACACGTGTCGCGTGACTTTCAAATGAAGTTCTCAAAGTCTGAACTTTGGGTAGGGGGAGGGGGTATGTGAGCTTTTGGTGGATTTGACTTCTTTTGGGGTTGGTTTTGTGGGGGTGTCTGCTTCCTTCAAAAGGTTGTTTTCGTCTTTTGTGAGGTCGTTGAACTTTTGAACATAACCGTGGGTCGTCCTCTTCCTTTCCTGTGTCAAGTGCTCGGGGTCTGTTCCAAGTTACACGACTACAATCATCCACCAAATCAAGACGAATGGAAAGCTGTCGTAAACTCGTTCAAGCTTTGAAAGCAGTGTAAGCGAAGGGAAGGAACCCGAAATGCTGACTAAATTAAGCTCATGTCACCGGCCGCAAACCTCTAAAACCGAGCACCTCAAATCCATTTCTCCCTCAAAAGACAAAGCTTTCTCCGGAGAGCGGGTGGAAGGGAAACAGCTTCAACGCTCATTCTTAGCTTAGGGTGAGAGGACTCACGTTATAGTCCGCATTTAGCTGACAGGAGTTTAATGACGTCACTAACCAAATTTAAACTTAAAAAACCAAAATTTAATTTTCAAATTTGTCAAAAAACGCTTTTCCTCCAAAGTTCTCCTTTCGCTTCTACAGTCCTCCTCCTCTTCTTTTGAGCTGACTTCGGTTCAAAGTCTTTTCTTTTCCCTCTTCAACCCCCTTCAACCCCTAACACCCGTCCTCCACCGCCTACTCTTAACATTTACATTTCTTTCGACTATTTCCTCTGTAACCTAATTTTCTACTCCCTTACTCCCCTGACTTCTTCTTCTTCTTTCTCATGTTCGCCTCTTTTTTTTCTTTCCTCCCTGAAGAGGAGGTGGAGGGTGGGGGTTGAAGAAAACGAAAGAAGAATGGAAAAACCTTTTTCTTCTGCTGCCACGACAAAAAAATGCAAAATGACAAATTTTTATGGACCGAAGTCCCAAACCTTATAAATTTTTCATTTTTGTGGAATAAGAGAAAATACAACAAGAAACAACCCCCTCACCCCCACCCTTTTCATCCCCGCTGTTGCCTTTGTGTCCTTTCTTCCCAACCCCCGAACTCCTCAGTTTCTTCTCAAAACAAAGTTGTGGCCGAGTTTCTTCATAAAAATCTGGTTTTTGTGTTCCTTCATCCCTCTCCAACCCCCAACCCTAAAAACTTCCTGGTCTGGGAGGAAATAACTTTTGCATCGCATTTTGCTTATCCAAAAGTTTTTCGAGGTTGTGTCCTCTCGTGGTTCTGCCTCACTCACATCTTGACGTGTGGGTGTGAGCCAGAACCTAAAATTCGTTGTGGTCTTTCGAAGGATGCGTCGCGCCTACAAAAATGGATCTCATTCATTCGGTTGGTTGGTTGTGTGTCGGTGCGCATGCGCGTCTTTTCTCATCGTTTTCGTTTTTCTTTTTCCCGCCGTATTTATAAATAAACAAAGAGATGAAAGGAAAATCGGGAAGAAGTGGCGGTGAAGTAGAGAGGGAGGAGGGGAGGAGAAGGAAAATCAAAGAAAAGAGAGGAAAATGGCGGCGAAGAGGAGGAGAAGGAGGAGGAGAGGAAGTCGGATGATTAAAAGCCAAAGGAAAAAGGGAAATTTTTTCAATCTTTGAAGCGAAATTTCCTCTGAGATTTTCCAAAGGAAAGACGCCATTTTCCTCTCGCTGGAGCCGGGATCTTCGTTCACGTTTAATGGCCGAAGAACGAAGGCGGAAGTTGTGGTTTGATTCCATATTGATCAAAGTGTGCAGTATTTTTGAAATGGTTTTGGTGATAATTTTTTCACTACGCTTCACGTTACTAATGTGAAATAAGATTCCATTTCAAAAGTAATGCACACTTCTATTGAGGTTTTATTGCGAAAAATATTGGCAATGTAGATGTGGGTCTTATTTCATAAATATTGCACACTTGAGTGGGAAGCCCATTTCATAAGCCATGCACCCACACATCAAGGTTTCAGGTTTAAATATTTGCACACTGTCATCGAGATTTTATTTCAAAAATATTGCACACGTACTAGAGGATCTCATTTCATAACTAATACACAGACTTACAAGAGTTTCATTTCGTAAATATTGCACACTTGCGTGGGGATCTCGTTTCATAAGTAATGCACACAGGCATCAAGGTTTCATTTCATAAATTATGCACGCTGTCGTCGAGTTGGTTTCAAAATATTACACGCTTAGGTGAGGGTGTCGTCTCATAAATATTGCACACTTACATGGGAAACTCATTTTATAAGTCATACACTCACTCAACGAGGTTTCCTTTCATAAATAATGCACACTATTATGAAGATTTCATCAGAAAAAGATTCCACACTAAGATATGGATGTCATTTCATAAATATTGCACACTTTCGTGGGAATCTCGCTTCATAAGTAATGCACACACTCACCGAGGTTTCATTTCAAAAATATTGCACACTAAGACATGGATTTCATTTCATAAGTAATGAACACTTTCAAAAGGTCTTTGTTTCATAAATATTGCACACTATTGTAAGGGACTCATTTCAAAAATATTGCACGCTATCATACAAAGTTTGTCTCTTAAATACAGCACACTGCCATGAAGGTTTCATTTCAAAAATAGTGCACACTAAGGCATGGATTTCATTTCATAAGTATTGCACACTTCTTTAGTTTCATAAATATTGCACACTCCCGTACAAATTCCGTCTCTAAAACGAAGAGATTTCGTCTCTCGCACACTGCTATCAATGTTTCATTTCAAAAATGATTTGAACACTTTGATTTGAATCTTATTTCATAAGTAATGCACATTTCTACGAGGTCTTTGTTTCATAAATATTGCACACTTTCTAGGAGGAATTTCATTTCGTAAGTAAATTCGGAGATATTATTTCCAAGATATTGCACACGACCTTGGTATCTAGTTTCATAAGTAATGCACACACTCGTCAAAATTTCATTTCATAAATATTGCACACTTTAGTGAACATTAGACTTCAAACTATAGTCTAAAATTTTAGATATTCTCATTGGAAGTAGATGGAACATTAAAAACTTTAAATCCAACAAAGAAATCTCGTAACGCTAATAGCAATTCAAAATTTAAATTTGGGGGCAGAGGTCTCTGTTTCAAATCCGCCATTTTTTTTTCCCCAAATGTCCGAAACCTGTATAAAAACGGGAAACAGGGGCCGTTGTTGAGTGTGTAACGTTAAACTTAAACATAAAACATAAAAGTAATTTGTTTTCAACCCCGATTTCACCCCCCTTTTGTGCGGTCTTTAAATTACATTTAAATTTTAAATTAAATTTTGGGGGGGTTACCGTTCACCCCCAACCCCGCCCTTTGCATCCCTCATTTTTATTTCTCATACTTCTAGGTTTGAACGTCACAAAAGTTTGCTTCACCCCCCCTTCCCACTTGGTACAGGTTTTGGCTTTGATTTCCAGGTTCTTCCTTTCCCTTCAGGATCTTGTTTTGTAATTTTGGGGCGGGGGTGAAGGGGGGTTACATATACAAAACCGAATATAAAGCTTTTAGCCCCCTCCACCCCCCAAAAAGTCACACATTGTTACACTTAAAAAAATGGTTCAAATTTTTTTTCTATTTCATAAATAATGCACACCTACTCGAGGATTTTGTTTCATGAATGATCCACACTTACATGGAAATCTCATTTCATAAATATTGCACACTTTCAACGGATTGTTTTATTCCTCACCAAAACACCATTGAAAACGAATGGACTTCTCTGTAAAGTGTGCAGAATTATTGAAACAAGTTCTTCATGAATATGTGCAGTATTTATGAGATGAACCATTAATTAGTGTGCATTATTTTTGAAATAAACTTTGAACAATTCAGAATGAACAATTTAGTGAGCAATATTCATGAAACGAATCATTCCAAAAAGGTGTGCAGTATTTTTGAAATGGGTTGATTGGTGAGAGTGTGCATTATTTATGAGAAAACAGTCAGGTTTTATTAGTGTGCATTACTTTTGAAATGAAACCGGACGTGATGACGTCAAAGTGGAATATTTTGATTTGTGTGCAGTATTTATGAAATAAGGTTTTTGGTTTTCTGACGGGGAGGAGAAGCTGTTGCATGACTGGGGGCTGTTTTCTGATGATTAGAGAAAGGATCGACAACAGGATATCTCTAGCTGGCTGTACGACAGAGAAGATTTTCCGAACGCTCCTCACGATTCTTGTATTCTGGGGGAAAATTTCGTCCCGCGTCTCCTCGAACGTATCGGAAGGAAAATGGCGGACCCTTGAGCGAATCATCCCGTGAAATTGTCAATACTCGAAGACATCAAAAACACCCGCCAAAAATAAACCGTCAGGAAAGCGTTTTCCCGGATTTTTCCTTTAATCCGACATTAAAAAAGGAAAATGTCACTGCAGCAGCAATATCAATCACAACTGTCTCTTGGAAGGTTCCTCAACCTCCGTTCCCACCCACCCACCCCGTTCGTTCCCTCCCTCTTCCCTTCCGTCACCGTTGTACGATTAACTTCTTTCAAAGAAGACGTTCGGAAAGCCGTTCTCGAACGGAAGGAGAAAGAGAAACCGAAATTCGATTTGACGTTTGAAATTTTTTCTAAAAGGATTTCCCTCAACTCACTACCAAATTTCAAAAGTATTGCACACTTTTATTAACATCCAATATCTCATAAATCTTGCACACATTTATGGTAACTTCGAATTCATTTCAAATCCTAAAATTTAAATTTCACACTTGGAACAAAACTTCCTTTCATAAGTATTGCACACTTACCCAAAACAAGTTCAGTCTCTTGAACGGTGCACTCTCTTACAAGTGATACATTTCAAAAGTATTGCACGCATTCTTATCCCACGGGAAAAGTCAAAAACTCTTCCTCAAGGCCGTTTCACAAGTAGTGCACACTCTTACAGAATGGTGTGAATTTACTGAGGCGTAGCTGTTTATGAAGAAAGTGTGCAACATTTATGAAATATTCTCTCGAGGAAAGTATGCTCTACTTATGAAATGAAATTCTCTAGAAAGTGTGCAATATTTTTGAAACGAAACCTCCGTGGTAGTGTGCAATATTTTTGAAACGAAACCTCGGTGGCAGTGTGCAATATTTTTGAAACGAAACCTCCGTGGTAGTGTGCAATATTTTTGAAATGAAACCTCGATGGCAGTGTGCAACATTTTTGAAATGAAACCTCCGTGGTAGTGTGCAATATTTTTGAAATGAAACCTCGATGACAGTGTGCAACATTTTTGAAATGGGACCTCGATGGCAGTGTGCAACATTTTTGAAATGAAACCTCGGTGGTATTGTGCAACATTTTTGACATGAAACCTCGATGACAGTGTGCAATATTTTTGAAATGAGACCTCGATGGCAGTGTGCAATATTTTTGAGATGAAGCCTCGATGGCACTGTGCAATATTTTTGAAATGAAACCTCGATGGTAGTGTGCACATTTTGAAATGAAACCTTGATGAGTGTGTGCATTATTTATGAAATGGAGTCTTCTTTGAAGTGTGCACTATTTATGGAACGAAAGGAATTCCCGAGTGTGCATTATTTATGAAATGAATGTTTTTATAGGCGTGCAGCGTTTATTAGTGAAAATTTTTAAGGACATTTGGATATCAGTTGGGTGGTGGAAGTGTGCATTATTTTTGAAATGAATTTCTCCCATTCTACCTCCACTGATGTTGATTTGTGTGTGTTTCCTTTGAATGTTTCAGATGGAGTCCATGTCGGGTGTTAGGAATTCGCTCAAAGTGTAGGAGAGAAGAAGGAAGAGGAAGAAGAGGAGAAGGACTTGGATGGTAATTACCCTTCACGCTTTCATTGTTAAATGTGAGTTTAAGGGTGGTTTTAGGGAGGGAGGGAGGGGTTGATAGTCATTGGAAGGTCAACAAAAACCTTTTCTCCGAATCAGAATTCCGGAAGAGGAAAAGATAGAATTATCAAGACAAAATTTCCTTTTGCCACATAAATTCATTCAGAAATTAAGAACAAAGTGTTTCGAGGGGGGTGGTGGTGAGGGGGTGGAAGGAAGAAGGCTTCTGCATATTTATGGATCCACCCTTAGAGGGCTTTATTCAATTTCAGTTTAAAAGCTCAACAATTACAAGATATTTGAAAATGTTCGACTAAGAAGCCATCTTCAAGTTCTTCCTCTCTCTCTCTCTCTCTTCGTTTCTTCTCTTCCTCTCCTCCTCTCCTCTTCTCTCTCTCCTTCCTTTCTTCCTCACTCAGTTTAAACTCTCATTATTCTCGCCTCTTAAAACAAAATTTTCCTTCGAGATCTCCCTTTCAACCCTGGCCGGGGGTTCCCAGTCGAGTGTTTTGCATTCCTTCATACCCCCGACCCCAGCATCCCTTCCAGGACCCTCTTCAAACGATCCCATAAAACCGAGACTCGAAATTCCGTTCCATCCCCCTCCCTCTACCTGATTTCTTTTGACCTGTGAGAAAACCAAGAATCTCCTCCTCCTCCTCCATCTTCTTCCTCACGATAATGGGTTTTATGAAAGTAGACACCGAAGACACGAAATTTTGCTGACGTCATTGGAAAAAAATCCGGAAAGAGTTGCTGTTGATGCTGTTGAAATGATCATTTACGATTCAGGTCGTGTTTTATATTGCTCTTTGCTGTTGTCGTTTGTTGGTGTGTCTGTTTCGTGATTTTGTTTGCTGTTGTTGTTGTTTGCTGGTGCTTTTCAATGCTCTCTCTTCGCTGTTGGATTCCGGAATTGAATAGATAATCGTGGAGAGTTATCGTGATTTATTGCGCAAGTTGTCTGGCGAGAAATATTTTCGTTTTCACTTTCGAAAATCCCTTTTTCTCTTCTTATCCTTCTTCTGTCGGAGTTACGTCTATCCATTTGTCAGGTTTTGTGTTTTGTATTCCTTTCAAACCTTTCTTTATTGGAAAATTATTTGTTAACACGAATTTCGATAAACAAAGATGGCGGCTTGTTTGACGCAAACAATCTTCCTGTTCTAAATCCTCCGTTTTTGTTGTTTTTTGCTGTTGTCATTCTTTTCTTCTTCTTCTTGTCTACTAATTTTTAGTCTTTGTCTTCTAATTTTTCTTCTTCATCGTCATATTTTTGTTACTTTTTGGTTTTCTGTCCTCGTTCTTCTTCTC
>JADMLL010000374.1:0-12800 GCA_016920875.1 Columbicola columbae
TTTAAAAGTTCAAAAGATCTAGTTCTTAACAAAATAAATTATTAATGCAATGAAAATGCGAGAAAAATATTATTGAAGTAAAGATAAACTATGAAAACCGGACTTTTAGCTGATCCTAATGTGACGAACCGCGGAGTGCAGATAACTTTTATATCTGTTTTTAAAATTTATGTTAAGTTTAAAAAGGCATATTTTTACTTTAAAGAAAACTTACAAAGACAATCATAATGAAAAATGCAGCTAAGTATGAGCTCCTGGCCATCCACATGCTGACAAATCTGTAATGTTCTCCAGTTACAACATTTCTGAAATTTCAAAATTATATTTATATAAATAATCTATAATGATAATGTAATAAACTACGAAATTTGCAAATTAATGAAAAGCTTGATAAAATCGCCTCACCTCAAATATCCTTTGTTATCTTCAGATTCTGCTAGAGTTTTAATACTGGCCATTAATAAATCATCATAACCTAAAAACTCGTCTAAAATGAAGCGACTGAAAGAGTCGCCAAAGCATTTGTCTTGGTTTGGATCTAGTGTGACTATCTTTACAGGAATATTTAACCTCGATCGCGTAGCAGGTGAAAGTCGAAGGAAACCATATTCAAGTGAATATTCAACTATATACTCTTCATCCGCCCAAACTGTAGCATAAATACCGATATTCTTCAAATCAATAAGTAAAAAGATTAATTTGAAACTGAAAAAAATCCTACAAACCTGCACGCAATAATTTTTCAACTTCAGATACAGACGTTTTGACGGGTGAAATCAATTCTGGGTCATTTACTGGTTTTGTTTCGTTCAAGAAACTTGTATTCTGATTGACTATTTCCACTGTGGTCCACACTAATTTTACCAACTTGGCGTTCGCTATCCGCTTCTGACTGTTCTATCTGCATAAAAAATTGCAAAGGTTGTTTGCGGGACATCATTAATGGTGTTAATTTATATGATAAGTAATTAAAAACCTGATGAAGTAGATAAATTCAGTGCGTATAAATATAAAATATCAACAAGTGGGTGTGTCACGGTCACAAGATGCAAATTGATAGTATTGGAGTTTATTCACTATATGTGAATTTATGTGGTATTTACTATATACCAATTAAATTTTATACTCCTCTACATTAAAAACGAATTAAAATTTTGGTAAATTTAAGATACTAACAGAAAGCAATAGCATTTTAGAACTGCAGCTCCAAATGACATCTGAGGAGAGTGGGGAGGGAGAGAAAGAGAGAGAGCCTACCAGGGATTTGTTTTTAACTGTTGTAATTTTAAAACATTCAGTAAAGTTCAAAGTTTTTAGAATATTACGAATACTTAAGATCACAGACAATCACAATTAAATCTATACATCAAACTCTTCTTACTTTGGAAATATCAAATATTCCGGTATTCCAATTTGTCGATGATACCTTCTCTCCTAAACTAACAGGAGACGCAGAATTTTTGATAACTGTCTGGCTTGCATAAGCTTCATGAGAAGAAGAGATTTTATTTTCATCTTTATTAATCACGTCAATTATACTTTCAACGGCCGACGGCTCAATATTCACAAACCTATAAATTGAATTGTACATAACGTTATATGGAAATCACATGTTAAGTAAAATCATTATTTAAAAATTTACGCGTTTTCTTTCACTATATCGCGGATTAAAATGAGACGCAATTCCTATATTCACAGCTAAAAATTTCTATTCGCGGATCTAATAAGTACTACGCATAATAAAAAGGATTCTGTGGCGACCAAACGAGACAAAATGAAACGGCACGACACAGGATTCGGAATCGGACAAGTCGAGACTCAATTCGACTTGTCTCCGACAGTCTGCGAGACACGATGAATCCTGCGGTAAATGACAAAAGTTGTCTGTGCAAAAGTTCAAACTTTGACTGCAAAAATAGCTGAAATCGCGAAAGAAATAGGACGAGATGGGTTGAAACAGATAAAATCAAGTGACATTCAGGTATTACTTGAATCGCAAGAGAAAGATTTGAGTAAAACTGACTTGGAGGAAATGTTAAATTCACAGCCCATTGAAGAACAGGCTTCAACAAGCACTAAATGCGTGACATTTAATTTCAAAACCTTAGTGAAGGTTTATAAATGGCAAATGAGCTTTGCAATTTTTATCAACATTGATCCGTCTATGGAACGAAGTCTTATTTTAAGAGGAAATTGCTAATGCGACTGCTGCATATCAGTCTGGATTGAACGAGCTTTTAGAAACTGCCAAACAACAAATAATTACAAAATTCTTCAAACCATTTCCTAAGCTTCAAGATAATTAATCAAAATATTCAAAAATTGCGATTAAATTGATTTTTTATACTGTATATTTGTTTTTTTTGTCACCCGGGAACATATCTCCTACAATCCCATATAAATTACCATTCCGTATTGACGGTTTATGTATTCGCGGCATTTATGTGAAACATATACCCTGCGAATAAAGAGCTTTTATTGTATAAGGGAAGTTTAACTATAAATGATTCATGGGTTGCTGTGAATTTTCACGGCCAAACACTTTTCCTTCAAATATTGCATTTATTTATTATATAAAAGCCAACATCTGCCATAAGCCATCTGTTGTTATGCCAACATCTGAAATAGCTGAAATGACAGCTGAAAATCATAAACAAAACACCCCGGAGTGGAATCTGATACCGACGATAACAACAGTAATTTATGAGTTTCCAAAACCATCAGACGGACCTCTTGAAAGAGGAAAGATTTAGCTATGCTAGGCCAACACCCAAAATAACTAAATAATAGCTGAATGTCATTCACAAAACCTCCCAGGGTGGAATCGCCAGATGCCAACTATAACTTACGAATTCCTAAAACCATCAAGCAGATCATTTGTTCGAACACAGATTTGGCGTGTGAAGGAAGTTGACCATGATTACTCACCAAACCCTAAACCTGAAACTCTTGAAATTAAATAATGTGGTGGTTTTAATCTCATTTTTCACCCCCCTTTTTTGGGCAAAACAGGAAGAGGAATGCAGGAGGAGAAATCGAACTCATGAACATTGTGTCCAAGTCAGGAACTTTAACCACTACACTACTCCTCCCACAGAAACTCTTGGAATTCATAAGTTAGAAAGACATTAACAGGGTGTGAAAACAGGCCAAATATAAAATGAGAAAATATTCCCCAAAATAAACACACATTAAAAAACCCAAGTAGGGAGCTGGCAAAAATACCCCCAGTGACCAAGTGGAGGATCTTTAAGGTTTCAAGTGAGATATGCTCAAGAGTGCAAGAGATATATTGTAGCATTCTGTAGTTTAACTGTGCATGTTTAATACCTAATGGCATCAATATAAAATTTGTTAGTTGTATTCATGGACTATTGGTCTTGTTTATTTCCTCTCAACCATGATACTACTGTGTTTATTATGGCATAAGAGAAATATATGACTATAAGATGTCTGGATGTATGCCATGTATGATTAAAAAATTATTACCCATCATGTGAAATAATTCCTAATACTTTTCCATCTTCCAGTTTATCTTTTCTCAATTTTTCTTCTTTTGCATAAGATTTTTCTATACTGTAATCTTCACCTCCATTTCGTAGGATTTCTACCCGCAAAATACCATCCCTTGGCCAATCATCTCTAATGTGATCCAAACAGTTGGTGGGAGTTCGAGAAAACACAACATGGATGTAAGCAAGGACAAAAAAAGCAATTATTGCCTAAAAGAAAGAAGTTTACAATTGAAAATCAGTAAATCTTGACTTGAATTTTGCATTATCAAAAAACAGTAATTATTGTCACATGAGTCTTAAGTTTTTTAGATCAAATGTCTACTTTTGAAACAAAATCATATTTTAAAAAATTCTCAACTTCACTATCTAAAAGTAATTTTAAAAAATTGAAATTCCAAACTGTCAAACTGAAGTATTGATTGACATATTTCCTAACCCTTGCAAATACAAAACAACAAATTTTACAACAAGAAAATTTGTGAAAAAATGTTCTTTGAAATAAAAAACTTTTTATTTTTAAAAAGGACAAGTAACAAACTCACCTTTAATAAAACAACAAATTCCAAACCTTCTTACAGGCCTTGGAAATGTTCTTGCATAAATCAAGGCAGCCTTAAAAAATAAGGCATGAAATAACCTATCCCTCACACTAATTAAGGGGTTCTGATTGTTACTTCTAAACCTGTTGCTATTGCTATTGCCATTGATATTATTATTATTATTATTATTACTGTTATTGTTGTTGTTGTTGTTGTTGTTGTTGTTATTATTATTATTATTATTGTTGTTGCTGCTGATATTATTATGAATATTGTTGTTATTAATGCTACTGAAACTACTATAATTGATATTATAGCTGTTCTGGTTATCCTATTATTGTTTAAATTGTTATAAATATTGTTGTGACTACTGCTATAATTATTCATATTTTGTTGACTAAATGATGATGTTTGCTGGTCATCATTTACAAAACTTCTTATGTTATCATTATCTCCAAAATCAGGCATAGTATTATTAAGTTTAGGCCTCCTTGACAGTTGCAAATTTTCTTGAATTTGAATTGGTCATATTTTTGGAGTGGTCCATTTTTCTGCAAAATCACAGCACAATCAATTAGCCTTTACATAATATTTTGAAAATATTTTAAAAGTAGCCCACAAATTGATCTCAGTTAATCACTGTACTAACCACATTTATTTAAGAGATACAAACACAGAGCTGACAAAAAAAAGGTACATTACACTCTTGGTTATGGAAAACAAGACCACATTAAAACAGTTAAAAATGGAAAATCAAGTGTGCATAAATTTGTTTTTGCACTTAAGTGCAATTAAATGACCTATATTGCACTCAATATTAATTTTCAAGATATTTTTACATTGTTTTTCAATAAATAAACTACTTACTTTATTTTCACTTCAAAAAGAAAATTAAACTTCAATCTCAAACCAACTAACAAATAGATATAGATATACCTATTCTAGATACAGTGGACCAAAACTCCAACACTGCAAATTGTAAAGTTGCTTGTTTCTTCTCGGCTGTAAAAAAATTTGGCAAGAATGTAAAGGTACTGTAAAAGAGCACAGTTAGGTTGTCGCCATATTTCAAAAATGTTGTCGCCAATTGTCATAAATTTCCCTGTAATGCAGCGCTTTGGAGGGAAAATTTTTAAGTAACGGGAAATGTCAATTACTAAAAAAATTTAATTACATTGGTCCGGAATATGGACAGTTATGAAGAATGATAAATTCCAGTTAAAATTACACTGCGCTAGGAAGCTAGTTTGTGTAAATATTACTTAATGAATTAACAAGATGTCCTAGTTATTCTTAGTACAACTTGTGTTATACACTACTTATGGTAGAATTTATAATACTGAAATTAGTTGTAAGTATATTTGATGACGAGATTTAGTTCTTTTTTTTTATAAACCAGGGGAGACCTCTGAGGTTGTCCGTCCTACCTTTGGGGAGGCAGGAGGGAGTATGTGGGATTTTTACCCACTAAAACCCCTGGGTGGACTCAACTAGGCCCGGACGGTAAGACCCGGGAACCCGCGAAAACTCTTCCGTCTCTCACAAACCTGACATTACGGTCTAATCCTCCTCTCCATCTGGAGTTGGTCCATTCACCAGACCGCTCCTCCTTTGTCCCGGAAACCCATCCAAGTAAATCCGGGGTGCGATCCCGAGGATACCGTGACCTCCTTTCCCGAACTTTTCGGTCTAAAAGATTAAGTTCATTGAAAACCAAATATTGTACATTAACTATATTTAATCTGCTGTCCCACCATGGACAATATTTTACTAGCACCAGTTTATTTTTAAGTGGTGGTTTTAATCCCATTTTCTTTCTTTTCTTGGGTATAAGAAGGATGCGGAAGGACTTAACGACCATAACGCCCAAATAAGTCAGGAACTTTAACCACTACATTACGCTTTCCGCAAACACCAATTTAATTTTTCAATACATAAATCATTTTCTCCAAATTACTTGACCCACAGATATACTTCAACTTATACATCAAGTTGTAGTTTTCTTAGGAAATGCAAACTTTCCTTGCCTGTTGATGTAGATTCAAGAGTTGTGAATATTAACTGGCTAATATTTTCTGTAAAAATAAATTGAGGATTCTTAAAATGTAAGGTTTTAAAAAGCCAATATGTGATCTTCACAGAAGTTAAAAAAAATTGCTTTTAATAAATCGACCACATTTTCATTGTATTTTTATTGTCACCATACTTGTACCTTTAACTCAGATTATATTACAATAATTTTCTATATTTGAAATAACAAAAACGTAGTAACTATTCGATTCGGAGGTTTTTCTACTTGTATTGAAATAGGTCAGAAGATTCTGTTTTGTTTAAAAAGGCTGAGATGTGACATTCTTTATTAAAGCAAAGGTGTTAACTTACAAATAGTAGAAGAGCTGATTAAACCATTTATTACTAATTTCAACTGATCAATATTT
Organism: Columbicola columbae; assembly: GCA_016920875.1. Taxonomy (NCBI): domain Eukaryota; kingdom Metazoa; phylum Arthropoda; class Insecta; order Psocodea; family Philopteridae; genus Columbicola; species Columbicola columbae. The sequence goes on from JADMLL010000374.1 coordinate 6,493, forward strand.
ACCGATATTAATACAATTTTTTTTCAAGCAAGAATGATGGTATAAAAGAAACTTTAATTCTTCCGAATTAAAATTGCAATATTGGCCTTTATTTAGAACCCTAGAATTTAATCCTGTTTCTCTCCATTTTATCCTATTTAAAGACTGTTCATTGCTCTTGTTTTAATTGTTTCGTTGTTGTGTAAATGTCTTGTATTTTAGACTCTCTTCTCAAGTTGTTGGAATAAAAAAGTAGCATTTCCTAGTTCAAATTTAAGACTCATGAATGATTTTTTTCCAATTCTAAGAATTCAAACCACGGACTTTTTTGAGGTTTAAAGGAAACGTTTCTATTTTTTTTTCATTTCTAGACCTTTCACGGTTAAATGTTTTATTATGAAAAAATGAAAATCCTTTGGAATAAAATAGGGCGTAAAATGGGGACAAACTGTAACTGTTAAAAGATTACATTAAATGAACATTTTCAGCCCACAGTTTTGGATGTATTTTTTTCTTAAACATTTCTAAAGTTTTGATTAACTACATAAAGACCAAAAAACAACAAATGTTATGAAAAGTTAGGGGTTTTATTAATGAATGTTTGAACCACTTATTCCTATGAAAGCAGCCAGCATTTTTGTCACATAATTACCTAAATATCCTGAAAAACGCTCTGAACTCAAAATTGGCTTTTATGTATTGACAAATAAACAATTACAAATTTTGAAAGTAACAATACATCAATTTTTTGAAGGATCTCTTACACAATCCTTAATTCTTATTTCTGACATAAAGAAGCTGTTAAAAGGTTCAGTGCACAGCTAATTTGACTACGACAGCGTAAGTGATTCCACAAGCATAAGAACTTGGCTTGAGGTATGTTTGCCTTGAAACCTTTGTGTTGAAAGTTAATATAGCTGCTGGAACTAGTTTCTGTTCAAAGAAAGTTGTTTCAGTGTCTTGAGTTAAATGATCACCATTTGGAGTTGTTAATGTAAATTTCAAATCTTCATCTAAAGCTTCTCTTACAAATTCCACTACACAATGGGTTTTCTATACACCCAAAAGTTCCCTAAAAATTAATTTAAGCTTTAGTACCATTATTATTATTATTATTATTTGTATCTAATGAATGATTTAACGTAATGGGTCTTCCAACACTTTCCAGAATGCAAACAGCAGCCTCAGGAACATTGAGTGAATGGAGTTTTCACAACCCCTTCCTAAGAATTTGTGCCTACTCAAATTCTTTATATTCTTTTAGCGGCTTTAGCCCATAAGGAAATTAAATTGTATGGTATAACAATTAATTATAAGAAATATATCTATCTTCTCCCATTGCTAAACTGGAGAGGAAATGACAATAATAATAATAATTAAACAGTGTAACCTCTCATAACGAGTTTAATTCGTTCCAGAGTTTTACTCGTAATGCGAAACAATTTTTCCCATATAAAACAATGTAAAAGAGAATAATGCGTTCCAGGCCGTAAAAAGAACTAAAAAAGTTATAAGAAGAATTAGTAGCCAAGAATCTTAAGAATGTGAAAATGAAAGAATTTTGGGTAGTAGTGAAGAAAATAAGGGAGGTAGAAAAAAATTTAAGTTTGATTCTGCCCTGATCCGAGTTTTTCCTCTAGCTTTCGAGATACCTCATGCATATGCCGCCAAAAATTGCTCTTATGAGAGGCATTTTTGCAATTCATGTTGCTCGTTATTTCTCGCTATGAAAGGCACTCGTTATGAGAGGTTCCAATGTATATATATCAATATTAGGGTGTCCCAAAAAAATTCAAAATTTTTATTTAAAGACGCATACCCTCTTAATTTTTTACAATGATGTTAAAACAATCGCAGGTGAAATTTCAAGTACTTAGGATGACAGGAACCCGTGCCGACTTTCACCGAAACATGTTACTACTTAAGAGCTTAAACGAACGTAAGCTTACATGTTGTTCTGGTTGTTGTATTGTTAGTAGACGCATTGTTTTTGAATAGTTAGCATGTCGTGTACACAAAGTGTATTTTTAGTCGGAGACGCCAGACATCAAATAATGAGCTGAAACTACCCTCTTATTGGCAAGTTTTGGCAGTACTCTGCTTTACAGTACTCGTGAAGTGTATTTAACTGTCAATGAAGGCCCAAACATTGCTATTCATGAATGCATTATCTATTGGGAAAAGGCGCACATACCGACCAATCTTTACCTAGTTGTGTGGGAAAAAGTCAAAAATGTAGTTAGGGAAACGTATAAAAAGATGCTCAAAAAACACAACACTAATTCGAACAGCGTCGACAAGAGTTTGTCAACAATTTAAATAATTTGTTTGGTATTGCACATACCTATACGCTTCAATTAATAAAATAAGATGAAGATAAAATCATCTTGCAGCGTCAGAGAGAGCCTGGTCGACCTGGTCATTTAGCTGGAGTGGACAAAAAGTTGACTGATAAAGAGTAGAGTGCGCGTCAAAGCTATCGAGGAAGAAAAACAAAGACCTAAACATAGCATCAACTCCTATGACCGTCCTCCAAACCGTCACAAAGCGATTCGTCTTCTGATTCAAACGAAACGTACATCTACAAGGGGTTTACAGATAGTAACTGAGGAACACTGCCCAGAACTATTACAACCCACACTGGGAAGGATTTCATGACTCCAAAATTAGTAGCAGCACTAGACAGGGATTCAGTTTTTATCCTCAAAGAAACTATTGATGCACTTGAACATAATACTGACGAATTTTCATTAAGCAAGTCCTAAATTGAAAGAATTCGTAGGGAAAACCGAAAAAACGCTCTCTTGCCATAAAAGCTCATTTTCAAGCCCAAGTACCAACCAAATGTAGTGGCTGTTCGCTGGGGTATTAAACTACTGTCGAATTTAGATATTCGAAAATCAAAAGAAGAACGTCTACTAACAATATAACAACCAGAACAACTTGTAAGTTACATTCGCTAAAGCCCTTAAGTAGTAATATGTTTCGGTGAAAGTCGGCACGGGTTCCTGTCATCCTAAGTACTTGAAATTTCACCTGCGATTGTTTTAACATCATTGTAAAAAATTAAGAGGGTATGCGTCTTTAAATAAAAATTTTTTATTTTTTTGGGACACCCTAATATATATATATGTCTTATTCTTATTATCCCCTCCAGGACTCCTATCCAAAGCCAAGCACAGAAAGCTCTATAGAAGCATCAGAGTTTGTTCTGCTCTACACTTCCTCCGTGTGGGGACACTCGGTTTTAGTAAAAATGACGTTTGTCCGGAAGATACTGACGGAACATAGAAGATTGGGCATCAATAACGTCGGACTTACAGAACCGTTCCAAAGGATGTTGTCCTGGTCTTCTTCTTTGGAATCAGAACACAGTTTTTAATATGAGGGATTAATTCACAAAGCAACAATCTTGAGAAATAGGAGAAACGCTGAAAGCAAAGTGGAAAGTGTTGCTTCGTGTATTGAGAAGCATCATCCTAAATAAGACAGTAGCCGTGCGCCATGAAATTCTTCAATGATAATGTGGTGGTCACATTTTTATAAATTTAGAAGCGTTGGCAAAGACAAATGACTCTAGACTGCTTTGTAATAAAAAAAAATTAGGTACATAACTAAGAAAACACAGTAGGATTAATCATATTTGACAACATTTGCTATTAATTTTTTTGTTTAATAAATGCTGAATATAAATTTTGTTGGAAGTTTTTGGTTCGATCTGGAACGCATATTCTATTTTACATTAATTTATATAGAAAAAATTGTTTTGTATAACGAGTAAAACTCCGGAACTCTTGGCGGTCAGCAAATATCGCTTGTGAGAGTACCAGTAAGTCGAAGCTAATTTATCGTTTTGAATTACTTTTCCGTAGGGAATTTAACTTCAATATATTGGTATTAAAACATACAGAATTTGTTGAAACTGAGTTGTTACGTTTAGTACTACTTATCTACGTAAGAATATAAAAGTTTTAATTCTTGTAAGGTTCTAAAGAATGGTATTTTGCGAAACGATCACCAATATGAAGTCCAAGTACAGTTTTGAATACAAATATCAAATTTCTGGGACATGTTGCGGCGTGAAGGAAGGGGCGGGAGGGGTGTCTGCAAAACCTCCCTCTGATGAATAAGACGTCAATCAAACGAGTAGACAAATACCACCATCGGAGAGGGATGATGAATCATGCGACTGAATTCCTGATTTCTGCCCAACACACTGTCGAAGAATTAGTCTGTCTGCATCAGAAGTCTGAGTACGAAATGACACATTTGAATCAAGAGACACAGGGAATGATAGTGTTTTGTCCTTTTTGAAATTTTCAAAGGTTTCTGCTGCAAAACACCGACGTTTACGACGATTTAGAGATGTCCCCACTAGGGAGACACCGACCGCAAAGAGTTAAAGATTGTAACATACCTTACACAAGATTCGAACCTTCCCCTTCCGTATGGAAAGACTACTACTTATACACCACTCTGAACGCTTCAATGATTATTACTAGTGTACTAGTTTCAATTTGACAGTCGTAATCCAAGTAAATAATAACTAATTCATACCTGAAGAAAAATACCATCAGGAAACCGAATTCTTATTAAAGTAAATTTGTACTTTCTGATTTCTCGAATTTCATCTCTTTCCCTCATTGCTTTCGTCCTTAACATTTGATTTCGCTCTACTGCCTCGGTCCTAAATAAAAAAAAATTATTAAATTTTTTAGAAGAGTTTCCTGGACTAGATATATTAAACAATAATTCTTAACAATAAGTTCTATTTCTCCGTTTTTATAATAGTACGATGTAGTAGTTCTAATGTTTTTAATACAAAAAAAATTATAAGGTAATATAGAACAAAAGTAGAGATTGACATAATTTTGTTACCTACCTTAACATTTGCTCCTTCTTTATTTCTTCAACCGTAAGATTGAAAAAAGAAGGTGGGAGCTCACTCCGTTCTTTTACTTGTGATGGAAGTAAAACTTGTAAATTCCGATGCAATTCTAAAGTGATTGGTTCAGCATTTCTCATACCATCTAACAAAATTTCGAATGTTTGGAGCTTCTGACAATTTTCATTAGGAAAACTAAGAACTCTTCTTGCGCATCTTGATAAGGAAGTCTTTTGATTTCAAATCCCGCAGCTTCCAGTACCAAAGACGCACCTTCAATAGGTTTCACCTTTTCCTGATAAACTTTGTTGCTCATTCTTATTTTTTTGTATTTTTCATCTGTAGGATATTTTAAAATGTTTTCAAAGTACTTTGAAATGGTTTCAATACATGCCTCCACCTAAGACAACAAAAAATTATTTAAATGCTAAAAAATTTAAATTATTTATCTTTCATTCTGACTGTATGTTTTACATTTATTATTAGTTTATGGTTGGGTTAAATAAGCATGCAAAAAGATTCAATATCATATATGATTTGCATAAAACAAAATATGAGTTTTGAAAAATATTCTAAACTAATTTATTCATAAAAGCCCTATTTTAGGCTGGCTCTTGTAGGACCCTGGCTGACCTTTTTACCGTACAAAATATTCTTGAGAAGAGGTGGAAAATACACTTTGAAAAATTTGCAAATCACTGACGAATTAATTGAACGACTATTGGAACGATTACGCCTATTTTTATAGTCTTTAGTGTAAATATTTTTTATCTTAATCTGTTTATATTTGTTTGGAATTTGTGTGTTTTGCTTCACCAATCCACTTAATTCTGACAGGTTACAATAAATGATTTGAACTTGATTTTTTTTATTTCCAAATCTTTGTGAAAAAGATTTTTCTGCCCATGCAACTTGTTTCAATTTCATCCAGACATTTTCTCAAAGAATACTTTGCAATACTAATATGACCTGAAATAATATCCAGCATGTGACACATTTATTTACCTACTTTTTCTTTATTCTTGTTCAGAGTATGCATGGAGGCATGCTGTCAAACCCTTTTCTTCTGAAAGTTTCATAAAGAAACTCCCGATCTTCTGATTCCACTCTTCCTTACTGAGAATTTCAGGCCCCAGCAAGCAACGAAAATAATCCTTGTACAGCCAAAAGGGGTGTTGATTCAATTCTATTTCAGGAATATTCTTAGGCTGAGAAACTAGGCAGCAGAATTTGCTGCCTTCTGTTCTGCTTCCTTCCATTTCTCTAACTTGTGCCTTAATTGCAGCAAGTGATCTAAATACATAAAATAAGTTAATATTTATTAATTATAAAATGTATTATCATGTGACTTAATATATTTTTATATTGAATCTATCTGTAATCAAGCAAATATAAGCAGAAATAATTTTAAAAATTATCCCATTTAATTTTATTTTTGATTTGA